>CM028691.1:1350476-1548791 GCA_016771965.1 Brassica carinata | reverse complement strand
TAAGGAGAAAGCCAGAGATAGTGCTAGAATGGTGAGCTGTGTTTTATCAAAATGTGGTATCAGACCTCTCCCTAGGTTCTACCCTAAACCCACAAACTCTTTTGCCTCTAACCCATCACCCACTCTCAAACTCAACCCGCTATCTTCCCTCAACTCCCGAAGTGGGCTCTTCCCTAGAACAAGAAACTGGGCGTTGAATGTGGCCACACCATTAACAACTCTAGAGACTCCACCGGAGGAAGAAGAAGACGCGAGGTGGTTCGACCCTGGTGCGCCTCCTCCTTTCAACTTGGCTGACATAAGAGCAGCCATACCCAAGCATTGTTGGGTTAAGAATCCATGGAGGTCTATGAGTTACGTTGTGAGAGATGTAGCTATTGTCTTTGGATTGGCTGCTGTAGCTGCTTACTTCAACAGCTGGCTTCTCTGGCCTCTCTACTGGTTTGCTCAAGGAACCATGTTCTGGGCTCTCTTTGTTCTTGGCCATGACTGGTAACAACTACTAATCCTCATGCTTCCTTCCTAGAAAAGACACATAACACATGCAGAGACATAAAGACTAACTCGCATATGTGTTTGGTCTCATGTTGATTACCTCTTGTAGTGGACATGGTAGCTTCTCCAATGATCCGAGGTTGAACAGTGTAGCTGGTCATCTTCTTCATTCCTCAATTCTAGTCCCTTACCATGGCTGGTGGGTTTTGCTTCCAAACCTTTTTCTCTCTCTCTGAAATGATTCGTTTGAGGAATCTCACATTCTTCAGACTTTACCTTGTAGGAGAATTAGCCACAGAACTCACCACCAGAACCATGGGCATGTTGAGAATGATGAATCTTGGCATCCTGTAAGTACCACTCTCCATTACCAAACACAGATGTTGTTATAGCCTGGTTTTACTTAAAATATAGCTTAATGTTTCTGTAACTGCAGTTGCCTGAAAGCCTCTACAAGAAACTGGAAAAGACTACTCTAAATTTTAGGTTCACACTGCCATTCCCAATGCTCGCATACCCTTTCTACTTGGTAACCCTTCTTGCATCATACTATAACCAACTTCACCTGGTTCGCATCTGATTATCTGTGTTCTTGATGCAGTGGGGAAGAAGTCCAGGGAAAAATGGTTCTCATTTTGATCCAGACAGTGACTTGTTTCTTCCCAAGGAGAAGAAAGATGTTGTGACATCAACTGCATGTTGGACTGCAATGGCTGCTTTGCTTGTCTGTCTCAACTTTGTCATGGGTCCAATCCAAATGCTCAAACTATATGGCATTCCTTACTGGGTATGTATCTGACGCTGTAACTGTAACTCTATTCCTCTGTTTCCTCTTGTGTAAAGGTGTTTATTAGAACTTTTTCACTACGAATTGCAGATATTTGTAATGTGGTTGGACTTTGTGACTTACTTGCATCACCATGGCCATGAAGACAAGCTCCCTTGGTACCGTGGAAAGGTATGCAAAATCTACTTCACCAATCTCTTCTCACTTTACGGTTGAGAGTATCTAAATGCTTCTCTGTCCTTTTACTCAAACACACAGGAATGGAGTTACCTGAGAGGAGGGCTCACAACACTGGACCGTGATTATGGATGGATCAATAACATCCACCATGACATTGGAACTCATGTGATACATCATCTTTTCCCGCAGATCCCACATTATCATCTAGTGGAAGCAGTAAGTGTTTTCTTGATTTGCTTCGATATGAATGTTTCAGTGCTTAACATTCAATATCTATTTTTTCTCTTTATCCTTTTTCTAGACAGAAGCAGCTAAACCAATAATAGGAAAGTACTACAGAGAACCGAAAAACTCTGGACCTTTGCCACTTCACTTATTGGGAAGCCTCATAAAAAGTATGAAACAAGACCATTTCGTAAGCGATACAGGAGACGTCGTGTACTATGAGGCAGATCCAAAACTCAGTGGACAAAGAACTTGACAACAGACTGCAACAAACAGGGCAGACAAGTTCAAAGTTCATTTTGGTTCATTCTTTATGTATCTTTTGTTTTGTTGCAAAAGCCTTCTCAAGATTAAAAAGCATTAATTTGTAGAACTCTGCAGTAAAAACTCTCAATTCTTGAACAATATATCAGATGGATATATCATATATTTCATAACAGGATCTTGTTCTTGAGAGCCCAACCAAACATGAATATCATAGCCAACACAACACTTATTATAACTCAAATCTATTACTGATGAAAAAGAAGGGCACTATTTTTATCAGCCAGTTACAGTTACAAACACAATGACAAGGAAACAACAGGTTGATGCTAGAACCTATAGGCACTAGCTTTGTCGCTAGACATTAATACTGCACAGAGCGAACAGCAGTAATGAAGGAACTTATCTTAGACTGATCTTTCTGGATGCCGTCTGGACCGCAGATACCACTGCTAACATCAATTCCATCAGGTTGAAGGATAGACAGAGCTTCTGAAACGTTTGTGGGATTGATTCCTCCAGCTAAAAGCCACCCATTTTTGCTTCTGATGGAAGGTAACTTGAACTGAGCCCAGTTAAATCCTTTCCCACTGCAGCAAAATTGTTATAATTTATATCCAAGATTAGTAAAGGAGGCAGGTAATCTAAGCATGAGCTGAACCTATCACATTCTTGATAATTAAATTAGCATAATGACATGCAAGAAGAGGAACAAACTGAAAAGAACATGTTCTAAGTACCTCCCACCCGTTGCACTATCCACGAGAATCCAATCAGCGAGATGACAATCCTCAGGAACTTCATTCAGTAGCTTTCCGTCCTCACTTGCATTAAGAACATATATGACTCTCCTCTGCCGCACTAATCCCGCAAAAGCAGCGCGAGAGGCATTACCATGAAGCTGGAAAAAGAAAACCACAATCATCAACACTTTAACAAACTTGATTAAACCACTTTCAGTGAGATCAAACCGATAAGAATATAAACAACCTGAACAAGTTCAAGGTCCGCGGCATCAGCTGCCCTCAGTATCGTCCCCTCATCATCCTCAACAAAAACACCAACAGGTTTGGCCCCACCTTCTCTCGCCACTCTGGAGATATCCTTCGCAACAGATAGAGAAATGGAACGTTTCGAATGCGGCCAAATGATCATCCCGATGAAATCAGCACCAGCTTCAACCGCCATAGCAGCATCTCTGGCTGATGTGATACCGCACATCTTAACCAAAGCTGTATCCTTTCCTCTTCCATCATCCTTAGAAGCTGCTACATTCTCCGCGTTGGATAAACTACAACTAAACCTCCTCTTCTGAGCATACCCAATCCTTAAAAAAGACACCTTTCGATTGCTTAAACCTGTACACATCAAGAGATCGATGCCATAAAGCAACGAACATGGAAAGTTCAGTACTTTAATGTGTGTCTAGTGTGATCCGGAGAAAACTAAAAGTCAAAGAAAGTAACCAGATTTGTAGATTATGGAGGAAGCCAAAGCTCTAGGATGGAGGTAAAGATCTGTAGATATTCCTGAGGAAAAAAAAAGAATAAGACTTTCTTCATCAAACTGATCTTAGGATAAAACTTAACACTAGCAATATCAACACAAGAAAATATATAACGTAATCAACTAAAGAATCAATGGTTCTATCACTAAAGCAGAGGATAAACATTAACGAATACTACTAGCAAAAACTCTCTGAGTAAATACGTCGAACAGCTGAGCTGCATTAAGTTCCCACACCCACATCAGCAACAGAAAGCGTCAAAGCGATAATACATATATATAATATACCTGTCGAGATCATAACTCAGTAAGTGAGAATCTCAATTGGACTGTCTCCGCTCAATCAAAATAATGAGGAAGATACAGTGGAGAGACCAGACCGTACGGCCGAAGACGATCAGAGACTGTCTGAAAAGGGAAATTAAAGTACAGCATTGAACTACCAACTTTTTTTTTGGATTAGGTGTAACCGAACCGAACCAAGCCAAGTTATTGAATTTCTGGTTTTGTATAGAACCGGAGGATACCGTTTCGCATTGCAATTTTAGTTTGGTTTTTTGAACCAACCGGAAATACCGTTGACTTCCTGGTTATTTTTTGCTAACAAAATTGATTATTTTAGTAATCCTAGATTTAACTTTTTTTTCCCTTAATAAGTAATATTAAACAATAAAATATGCTAATATATTTTTTTTCCTCTTTACTGACTAAAATTTCATTCCATCAAATAAAGTTTACCAAATAGTTAACAAATCCATAAAAAAAAAATTTGTGGATCATTTGGTCCAGTGATTTGACTAAGGGTTTATTAATAATTTTACATCACGAGATTTGGGTTTCGATCCTTAGAGATGGCGGAATTATCCGAAGTAATGGAGAAAATGCTTACAATAGATCTACAACATGGCGCAAGGAGTACCGTCAAGTAGGTGTGGGTGTTCGGGTACTCATTCGGGTTCGGTTCGGATTTATTCGTGTTTTGGGTTTTCGGGTCAAAGATTTCAGTCTCATTCAGATATTTTTAAATTTCGGTTTAGGTTCGGTTCGGATTTATTCGTGTTTTGGGTTTTCGGGTCAAAGATTTCAGTCTCATTCAGATATTTTTAAATTTCGGTTTAGGTTCGGTTCGGATCTTTGCGGATTCGGTTCGGGCTCGGATAACCCATTTAAAATTATTTTTTAAATTTTAAATTCATTATATATATTAAATAACTCAAAATCTATTAAAAAATAATATATTACATAAAAATTTAAATAACATATGTCAAAATATCTAAAATTTATATATAAATTGGTTTGGTTTGAATACTTGGATAGAAAATCAATAGATATTTCAAGTATTTTTGGTGTTTTGAGTATATTTTAGCTATCTTAAATATTTATTATTGACTATTTGTATATATTTTCAATTATTCTAGACAACTTAAAAGTATCTTATATATTTTGGATGTTTTTAATATACATTAAACCTAAAAATAATTAATATATTTAGGTATATAAATCTATTTCGGATACATTCGAGTACCTAAAATACTTCGGTTCGGATCGGATTCGGTATAGATACCAAGATTTTGAACCCGTTCGAATATCTAATCAATTTCGGTTCGGGTTCGGTACTACTTTTTCGGATTGGGTTCGGTTTGGTTCTTCGGATTCGGGTTTTTTGCCCAACCCTACCGTCAAGCGTGGATCCCATAGGGTGACTTAGGTGATGCAGTCAGACGTGAATCCTCATAAGGCATGTAGAATTGTCGGCTGTAGAATCGTCTGTAATATTTCATATAGTTTGTAATAACATAATAATTCAGCGTTAAAAAGAAAAAAAACTTGCATAAGGTGTTATTATATTTTTTTATTGAGGATAATATACATTCTACTACTGTCCATTGGGCAGAGCCGGGCTTGACCTCATGCTTGTGAAACATTTGAATGGACCCCACATTTGTGGGGCCCCTTTTTAAAAAATATATTTTTTGTATATATTAAATATATAAATGTTTAATGAAAATAAAAAGAAAATGATAAAAAAACAGATTTTAAAAATTTATAATTATATGAAAACAATTTTATAATAGACTAAAATGTTCTTTTCACTTTTTAAGTAACCAAAAAAATTTTATATTAACAAATAATTTTAAATTAATTTTTCTTTTCAAAATAATATCTTTAAAAAAATAAAAAATAAATTTTTTTTTTGTTTTGGATATAGCCCCCAAAATTTCAGGTCCGGCTCTGCAATGAGTATGCTTTTTATGTTAAAATGTACTTACATAAGATCATTTGATAGGTTCACTTAAAATAATTGCATTAAGTTTGTTTGGTAAACTACTACCGATTAAGTCATATTGATTTCCTGATTAAGTTAGACGGATAATCTAGCACGCAGTGTCAGGAAACAAATGTCTTTCGTCGTTCTCATGGATCAATATCTTCTGGTGTGGTTTACAGAGTCAATATGAGTCTGTAATGTTGTCGACAAAAAAAAAAAAAAAAAAATCCTGATTAAGTTATGTTAAGATGCGACTGTTTCTACTGTGGTAGGTTTTGCCATTCGGTTAGTACTACTATTTCAACTTTTAATCAACGAATTGCAAGTTGAGAAAACCAATCAATACTTGTTACGAGTTATAGTTGTATACTTTGTATTCATATAAATTGACAAACCAAAAGATATAGAAAAAAATCAAGTGTGAACGCCTTGTTATTGGAGGGCACATGATAAGACATGCCAACACAACATTTACCGACATCTATAGCAACACGGCGGTGCGTTTCTTACATTAAAGTGAACATATCTCCACACAGTTTGTCTCCCTTTTGTTTTAAGCACGTGCTTAATGTAATTTTTCATACCTATTCATTCTTCATATATTATTTTAATGCATATATCAAATGATTTAGTTGAACAGCTGAGAGCAACCCCATCCATAAACTTCTCAACTTGGATGTCTAAGCAAATTAATATTAGTATTTCTAATATAATTCTAGTACTTGATTGAATTAAAATGTTTTCAAAAAATCAAAATCAATTAAACACACATGTGTACTGTTTTTTATGGGTATCTAAAAACATTTCTAGTGATACTCTTTTTTCCATCTAAATGCTATTTATTGAGTAAAAATGCCTACAATAATTTGTTATATCTTAGATTAAATATAGAAATATGAACAGTAATACACCAAATATAAAGGAACACTGTTTATTTACTTTATTTTATTTTTTTTTCTTTACAAGATTGACCTCTTATTTTATATATTTTCATTTCCACTAAAATAAAGCTATCTAGTATACATTTTCACATTTAAATACTAAGTTTAATACATCTTTTATTTTTAATTATGTGTTGTAATAAAGTTTTAGTTTTAAAATAATAGTTTAGTTATATAAATAGTATAATTGTTGTAGTGCACTGTTATAAAATAAAATAAAAGATAAAATTTAATATTTTTAAGTTATTGATTGTATAATAAATTGATAAATAAATAGAAAAATATTTTTAAATATTTTTTGTAAGAATAAAAAGTATAGGTAATCATTACAAATTATTTTTATATTTTAGACTAAAAAATAGACGTAACCATTAGAAACAATATAAAAATATCTCGTAAGAACATTCATATTTTTGAGTAACCACAATGGTTAGAAACTTTTGAAAAGTTCTTAAACCAAAAAATTTTATATTAACAAATAATTTTAAATTAATTTTTCTTTTCAAAATAATATCTTTAAAAAAAAAAAAAAAATCCTGATTAAGTTATGTTAAGATGCGACTGTTTCTACTGTGGTAGGTTTTGCCATTCGGTTAGTACTACTATTTCAACTTTTAATCAACGAATTGCAAGTTGAGAAAACCAATCAATACTTGTTACGAGTTATAGTTGTATACTTTGTATTCATATAAATTGACAAACCAAAAGATATAGAAAAAATCAAGTGTGAACGCCTTGTTATTGGAGGGCACATGATAAGACATGCCAACACAACATTTACCGACATCTATAGCAACACGGCGGTGCGTTTCTTACATTAAAGTGAACATATCTCCACACAGTTTGTCTCCCTTTTGTTTTAAGCACGTGCTTAATGTAATTTTTCATACCTATTCATTCTTCATATATTATTTTAATGCATATATCAAATGATTTAGTTGAACAGCTGAGAGCAACCCCATCCATAAACTTCTCAACTTGATGTCTAAGCAAATTAATATTAGTATTTCTAATATAATTCTAGTACTTGATTGAATTAAAATGTTTTCAAAAAATCAAAATCAATTAAACACACATGTGTACTGTTTTTATGGGTATCTAAAACATTTCTAGTGATACTCTTTTTCCATCTAAATGCTATTTATTGAGTAAAAATGCCTACAATAATTTGTTATATCTTAGATTAAATATAGAAATATGAACAGTAATACACCAAATATAAAGGAACACTGTTTATTTACTTTATTTTATTTTTACGAAAACGTGAATCACTTGACCTATGTAATATTTAAATTATATTAACTACAATATAACAAATGCATATAACCTACCTATACTTTAGTTTGAAATGATCATGTTCAAGTTTTATATAGTCAACTTACATCATGCATCGCTCGATGTACAATATTCAAACCACCTATAGTTTTCGCTTTATAGGATGTATCAACCAACCAATCATCCCATTGATTTTCTAAGCTTTATAAAAAATAAATCAATAAATACAAACTCAAAATCAAATATCTTCTATTAATCAAAACAGAATATCTTCAATGTCGATCTTTAATGTACCTATTAAATATAGAAATATGAACAGTAATACACCAAATATAAAGGAACACTGTTTATTTACTTTATTTTATTTTTACGAAAACGTGAATCACTTGACCTATGTAATATTTAAATTATATTAACTACAATATAACAAATGCATATAACCTACCTATACTTTAGTTTGAAATGATCATGTTCAAGTTTTATATAGTCAACTTACATCATGCATCGCTCGATGTACAATATTCAAACCACCTATAGTTTTCGCTTTATAGGATGTATCAACCAACCAATCATCCCATTGATTTTCTAAGCTTTATAAAAAATAAATCAATAAATACAAACTCAAAATCAAATATCTTCTATTAATCAAAACAGAATATCTTCAATGTCGATCTTTAATGTACCTATTAAATATAGAAATATGAACAGTAATACACCAAATATAAAGGAACACTGTTTATTTACTTTATTTTATTTTTTTTCTTTACAAGATTGACCTCTTATTTTATATATTTTCATTTCCACTAAAATAAAGCTATCTAGTATACATTTTCACATTTAAATACTAAGTTTAATACATCTTTTATTTTTAATTATGTGTTGTAATAAAGTTTTAGTTTTAAAATAATAGTTTAGTTATATAAATAGTATAATTGTTGTAGTGCACTGTTATAAAATAAAATAAAAGATAAAATTTAATATTTTTAAGTTATTGATTGTATAATAAATTGATAAATAAATAGAAAAATATTTTTAAATATTTTTTGTAAGAATAAAAAGTATAGGTAATCATTACAAATTATTTTTATATTTTAGACTAAAAAATAGACGTAACCATTAGAAACAATATAAAAATATCTCGTAAGAACATTCATATTTTTGAGTAACCACAATGGTTAGAAACTTTTGAAAAGTTCTTAAACCAAAAAATAATAGTATTTTAATATAAATTACTTGTTTAGTTAAATTTTAACTAAAAAACATAATTATACCAATCATAAAATGACAAGTGTCCCATAAGTTTCTAGTTAGGTTTTCGAAAGCTCTTAGTGCAGAACTTCCATCTTTTCTCTCTCTTCAATTTTGATTATTTTCAACTTTTTTTTTTGTTAAATAGTCATATCTCATGTGCTTTAATACTCTTGTGTTCTCTCTTCTATTTCCTCATCTCTATTATTAAAAAAGAAGTACCCATTAAAAAATACCCTTAAGTTTTCTAACTTATTTACACTTTCATGCCATTGAAAATTAAATTAAACTACATATTTTAATGCTTGTCTTTTCTAGTTAAATTAATGAGTTTTCCTTAATCAAATTTAAACTTAATGTCATTAAATAAACCTACTTATTTTAATGCTTGTCTTTTCCAGTTAAATTAATAGGTTTTCCTTAATCAAATTTAAACTTAATGTCATTAAATGAACCTAAAAATACATCATATTTAACGTAGCTTATTACGTACGCGTACGACCCAATAATGAACTTGAATTTTATTTTTACGAAAACGTGAATCACTTGACCTATGTAATATTTAAATTATATTAACTACAATATAACAAATGCATATAACCTACCTATACTTTAGTTTGAAATGATCATGTTCAAGTTTTATATAGTCAACTTACATCATGCATCGTTCGATGTACAATATTCAAACCACCTATAGTTTTCGTTTTCTTTATAGGATGTATCAACCAACCAATCATCCCATTGATTTTCTAAGCTTTATAAAAAAATAAATCAATAAATACAAACTCAAAATCAAATATCTTCTATTAATCAAAACAGAATATCTTCAATGTCGTATCTTTAATGTACCTATTAAATATAGAAACTGTAACCATAATTACACTAATTATAAGAATATATTTGATTCCAACCAATTGATCTATTACTTCGGTAATTGATTTGCTTGCAGAAGAGGAAACAATAAATTTAAAATTTATAAGAATATAAAGATATAGAGATTCCAACCAATTGCCTATATTTATGTATGATTTCCATAATAAGCTTCAAATTGAACATTGAAAAGATAGAGAGATTTTTTAATCTTTTACCGACACAAACTTAAACAAAACGAAGAGTTAAATGTAATTTTTTTTTGTTACACTTCCCGGAAAAAACGGTTACAACATGGGCTTTCATAATATGGCATTTTAACATATTAATGTTATGGACATTTAATAATTATCTTGATGAAAAACAAAAACTATAAATAATTTATTATTAATAAAATTATGAAATTATTTACAATTTGATGACTAATTCATCGCCCTTTTTTATATGTTAAATTTTTCATAGAAGTTTAAAAATCATTTTATTTTCTTTAAACATGTATAACTAATTTATAATCTTTTATCCCATACTAAGTCATAATATAATATTTCTTCATATTTTATATTAATAACCATTGTTTTTATATATCGTCTACAATTCTTTAATTACGTCTATTTGTTCAATTTTTTTATATGATATCGAATATTCATCACAAATAAATGGTTTAAGATGCCAAAAAATTATTTACTTGGTGAATATAATACATCAAATATTACAAATACATTATTTAGTTAAATAAATAACTAAAAACCGAAAATTCAAATCGGCGCGCGGATCAGGGTCTAGTTTAGTCTTTAATTTTAATGTGAGAACTCCATTTGATATCACCAATGGTAAGGAAGTGAAATTATTTTTTCAAATTTTTATAAATTTAAAGCAAACGTATACTTCACTTTCGTTCGTCCTTGGCCCAACCTCATCTCTTCGGCAGAACACACAACTCTTAGTGGCTTCTTCTTCGTCCCCCTTTTTAACATGCTTACTCTTTTTCGGTTTCGTCCATAATAAATCAATCAATATTTTAACTATATGTAAAACATTAAAATAATAATTCTGCAATGTAGCACTTTGTGGGGTGCAGAGAGCGACAAGCATTTCCAGAGATTTCTAGTCATTCTACCACTTTCAAAATAAAATATTGAAAAACTTGTTCGATGTGACGGATTTGCAAGTGTAAGAGAGTACGGATTGTCCACCATTATCCGTAAATGTTTATGAGAGTCCACAATGAATTATGATTGCATTCAGGAATATGATTTTTCATTTTACATAATGATTACGCATTTAGTTTCATATAATTGGTGGATATACACACGCATACATGTTACTGCACTTTGACTTAGAATTTCTTTATAATGTATCATGCATGTATGTTGGGGAATGAGAAAAAAAATACATATCTTCGGACGAATAGCGAATGATAGTTGAGAGCTTGATATCAACTTTTGGTTTTAGGCTTTTAATGTTGTAAGAACTTAAACAAAAGCTAATAGTTAAAAAAAAATAACTTCGAGTGTTTTTAGAAATTTTAAAGACTTTAGAACTAATAAAATCTGATCGGGTAATATTTGACTTCTTTTCCCTTTCAAAATGGATATACCATTACAAAGTTTTTTACATTCCGGAAATAGCAAGTAAAGGAAAAAATACATAGCGATTTAAGACTTTCGAATTGTGTTAAAGCCTTCAAAGCTTTAATTTACCAATCACAACCCACGATCAATGATTTCTGTAACCGGTCAAACATGTCTAAAATTCCAAAGCTCCAACCACTATCATGAAAGCATTATATGTCGCATTACTAAAACAAGGAAAAACATTTATCGATTTATGGTATCTGAATAATTTAATTTATTTTGATAAATTTAAGACTAACTGAAATTTATGGTATTAAATAACTTGTCCAATGTCATCTCAGAATTTCGAACTAGTTCTTTTCTACTCTGGGTCATATAAATTTAATTTAGTTATAAAATGGTATGTGAAAAATTGTAAGGCATCATTTTTGCCAAATATGGAGAGGCTCAACAAAGTTTGACCAAAAAAAAAAAAATGGAGAGGCTCAACTACACTTGATAACAACTTTTTAATGGAAGCATGTGATCCACTACTCTTAACGTGGGGTCCTACATATCTACACATACATATACGGAAAACTGAAGCATAGCGATCATTTATAAGCAACTCGAAGATTTTATTTCAAATTTTCAAGATTTATCATATGACTTTTGATCAATGCGCTTCTACTAATTTTCAACCTTTATAAAACTAATTAAGATACGCTTAGAACATTCGGGCTCCCTGTAACGCAGTCAGCTTCGTAGTTGTTTTTTGTATATGCATCTAACTACGATCGCTGAACAATAGCCCTGTTCTTTGGATAAAAGCTACATCTAGCGTCAACGTCTCCAAAAGTCCTGTAATTTTTGTTGCTTTAAAATCATGATTGCAGAAACCACCGAAGTCGGTGTTAAATAAACGAGACGCAGCATCAGATTTCCTATGATATTTGATCGCTTGAAATTCTAGCGTCAATCACGACTCACCGCGGAGACTCTTTTTACTGTTACGGCGACATTTTTTTTCTCGTCGTCGCTGTCCGCGTTTTTTTCACAAAGCAGTTGATGTGAATATTTGGAGACGCTGCGCTGACGCTAAATGCAGCGTTTATCAAAAGAACAGGGCTAATATCTTTTTACAAAATGAAGATCGTTCAAGCCAATGACCATGCATGATTGTCAACAAGCACTGCCGTTTGCAAATATACTATATGTAAAGTGGTGCCATTGCATAATTATAACAATTATAGTATAGGAATTTTTTATGGAGAACGTTCAAAATTTGGATTGAACAACTATATCATTAAAGTATAATATGGTTTATTCTCGTTATAAAACTTCACAATTAATTATGTTTAATCTGTGACAGGTTTAAGATGGGTGACTTGCAAGTTATAGATATATATATATATATATATAATATAATATGTAGAAGCGAATTACATTACCGACAATCCAGTTTTAAAAAATAAAGAGAAAAAATCACGAAAGTTATAGAGTTAGTCTTCTTCAGCTAATTGATTAGCTGTCGCACAAAAATGAAATTCACAGGCCATATGTTTAAATGTGGAGGCTTACCAACGAGTTATATATTACAATGCAATTGTTGCAAAACTCATGCGGGAGTTCAAAGATATTAGATATGTGAACTTGCACGATATATCTTGACCAAAATCGCCAGACCGGAGATTTTTTTTTTAAGAAACTAGGAAGTTTTGCGTCCGAAGATTTGTACATCTTCTTATGGTGAGGTCTAAATTATTTAATTTTTTTTTTAGGAGAATAGAATTTCCGATGAAAACCAAATCTGCGACCCTTTAAACCTCTACTAGGTGATCCAAGAGTTTTAACCATTGGGTTAATTTCTCATTGGTTTAACTAGAGATCATCATTTGCGTTAGAATAATGATTTAACACGTATCATAATATTATCATCACATTACTATAATATATCCTATTATATCACTGTATCACCACATGTGATAATTAAATTAGCATGGTCATCATATCATCATCATCATCCTTATAAACTTTAGTTACCAATATTTACTAGCTCTTAGAAAGGATATTCGATGACATAAAACGTAAAGTTTATGGCACAAGTTTTATGCACAAAAATACAAATTGCATGCTCTGGACTATATATTATAGTTCTTGTTATAACTAGAAGTGATTCACTTTTATTCGAAAATGCTTTTCGAAGTGTACGAATATATGGATGTTGAGTGTATCTAGATTTAGCATCAAATGCACGTATATACAATTGAGTACTTATATAGTTGTTTATAGATTTTCATTCAACTAATCAACCATTGCAGCAAAAAAGAAACACGTGCTAGGATTAACACATATTGTGGCAATGACTTTGGTTAAAAAACTTGGAGAAGCAAAAGAACAATCATTTTAAATTGTTATTTACAAGAATGAAATTTAAGAAATAATTTTTGCTTAACTTATAGAAAGCAAATACCAAAAAGAAAATTTCTATACCAAAAAACTTGATAGAACGTTCCATTGACTTTTTAAATCCTCTTGAATCATTATCACATTCGGATGAATAATATTATTTACAGGTAACATTGACCTAGCTACACAAAAAATAGTATTATTGATTGTACATAAGATCTTCGAAATCTGGCTTTGGATAATTTATAGTCCGGTCAATAGTTTGTATTTTAGTTTCAGTTATACACAGTTTATTTCTAAAGTATTTACATAACATAAAACTTTTTAATTTGTGAAAGCTTTAATCTCAAACGGAGGGTTCGGGTTTGAATTCAGGTCGATTTGATTTATAGGTTGATTGTTTGTAGATTCTAGAGTAGTTTTTAGTTTTTGTTTTTCCAAAATCTAGTTTTCACCCAATCAAGATTTAAGTAAAGTAGATTTCCTATTTTTTAGGGAAACTAGATTTTCAACTATTTAACCATTTTGTACATAAAAACCAGAATCCATATTTTATGGGTTTTCCCAAGTGCTACAGCAGTTTTCATCATTTTGCAATACATTAATTATTTTATACATAAAAGAATCACATCTAAAATAAAAGAAAACACATCAACAAATGGTTTACAAATAATATTATCTACAACTCAAACTTGAGAGTCTTTTTAGGTAAGTTAAAATCTATGATATAATAACTAATATTTTGTATCACGAAACCCAAAGAAAAGTTAATTAAATTTATTAGTTGTAAATATTATATATTTATTACCTCTAAATTTACTTTTTATTTTAAAACCCAAGGAAAAGTTAATTAAATATTTTTATAATAAAATTTTATACACTTCTAAAAAATATATTTAAAATCTGGTTTAGTTTATTTTTAAAAAAGTAACTATTGTCTGTGGTAATATTTAGTACTATTTATAATTGTATAGTAAATAATATGTTATTATTAATAGTTTTATTTTATTAATTTTTAATTTTTTTCAGAAAATATTAATTTTAAAAAATATCTACTTTGTAAAAGCTACATTTATTCTAAAACACATGAATAAAAATTATAAAACAATTTTTAGGCTGATTTATTTTATAATTATTTAAATAACAATTTATACTATAAATTTTACATTAAGTTAATTAAATTTGTTAGTTATAGTTATTATACATTTATTACATAATATTTTTTTATTTAAAAACTAATAGTTTTTATGTTAAAATATTTGAATAACATAAATATTTATTTTTACCATTTTTAAAAATATAACTATTTTAATTTTATTTTACAATGATAATGTTATTTTTTTGTTTTAAAATATTTTTTTAAAAAATTATGTATGCTTTGATGATAGTATTTTTTTTCAATAATATATATTTTACTATTCATAATATTTAAAATTTATTTTCTTTTAAAAGCAAAAAACAGAAACTAAAAACCAAAATCAAAAACCACCAATCAAGTTTTTCAAAAAGCCAAAATCTACTGCAAAATCAAAAACTAAAAACTAAAAACCAAAAACTAAAAACCAAAAACCAAAATCCAAAAACCAAAATCTAAAATCTAACAAAACAATCATCACCTTAGTTTTAGTTTTAAATTGGTTAGGATTTCTTTTGTTTAATTTTTAATTTAAACTGTGGGTTTTAACTAACTTGACGGGCAATCGTCAAGATTGAAAATCCACGTGATTGTGGATAGTTTTTATATATTTTGTATAGTTGTCGACCGGAAAGTTTTATGCGGTGGAGTTTCTTAAAGAAGATTATACATGTCACCAAGAATATGATCAACCAAGAATTCTATAAAACCTTTTATTCAAATTCAATGTTTCTCTTTTGAAAGCTTTACGTCATTAGCGACGTCATCCTACAAATGGATTATTAGCCCACGTGGTATACTACTAAAACTATATTTTAAGTTCTTGTTAATAAATATTTAAATATTTGCCTCTTTTTAGTTATATATTTTTGAGCCGAAAACAGATTTACTTTTCTATGCGTCTAATCTTTTATCCAAACATTGACAAATTCTGTGAGAAATATTAAAAACGGTAGAAAAAAATGCAGAAGCTCTCTAGTATGTCGACTCTTTCTAGAATTCATGTGTTTATAATAACATTTTAATATCTTGATTTCTAAAATTCGTGTTCCATGGATATTTTTATCATTATTAAGCTGCAAGTAATATTCAGGAATTTTAAAATGAAATATCGTTTAATAATTTTTATTTGATTATATTTGTATTCATTATGTTCACTGAAAAAGGTATATTTAGTCATCAACCAAGCACTATACCTAACGATGATCGTTTATAATCTCTAAATCCGCTGGATTTTTAGATCACAATTGATGAATGAAAATATTTAGGTATATATTATAAATTATATAGAAACTTTTGCGTCTGCCAAATGCAGCCGCAAACGGATGTCAATTCCCCATTTCTTTAGAACAAATAATTTTATTTCTATAAGATAACCATCTTATATACACTAATCCCAATGACGACACGTGCCGTCTGTTGATCAAATTAATATTAGTCTCTTAATAGTATTGAGTTGTCTTTATCGATATTTAGTCATCTAAAATAGTTTAAACTATTACACAAAGCTTGCTACAAACTCAAAGTGACCCATAGTTTCTCATGTCGATGCAATATAGCTTTTGTCCTACTGTCCGAAAATGAAAAAAATTATAAAATATTCCACACGTTTCGTTAATAATTAAATACGTTGCTTTCATCATCTCGAGCCGGTTTCTGATTCTCCTCCACCACCATTTACCCTCCTTTAAAACTCCAACCATCAATCTAATTTTTTGTTATTTCTCACAAATCCTCTAAACGTCTCGTATGAGCAAGAGAAATCGATCAAAACAAAACAAAAAGATGAACAAGAACAAGAAGGATGTGAAGATCGAGACAGAGAAAAGCTCAATGATGGACGAGTGGCCTGAGCCAATCGTCAGAGTCCAGTCCTTAGCCGAAAGCAACCTCTCCACTCTCCCCGACCGCTACATCAAACCAGCCTCTCAACGCCCTACCATGACCGAGGACGCTCCTGCAGCGACCAACATACCAATCATAGACCTTGAAGGACTGTTCTCGGAAGATGGGTCGTCGGATGACGTCATCATGGCTAAGATATCGGAGGCTTGCCGTGAGTGGGGATTCTTCCAGGTGGTGAACCACGGTGTGAGGCCGGAGCTGATGGACGCGGCTAGAGAGAATTGGAGAGAGTTTTTCCACTTGCCGGTCAATGCTAAAGAGACATATTCGAACTCACCAAGGACCTATGAAGGCTATGGAAGTAGGTTAGGAGTTGAGAAAGGAGCCATTCTTGATTGGAGTGATTATTATTATCTTCATCATCTTCCTCCTCATTTGAAAGATTTCAATAAGTGGCCTTCTTCGCCTCCCACCATTAGGTACTTATTTAATTATTTTCTCCTTTGTGATTATCTTAGGACATTTGCAAAGGTTTTCAATTATTATTATTATTTACAAAAGAATGCAATATTTAATTAAAAATGTTTCGAAGTTTGAGAAAATTCATGCCAATACTTCTCAAACGAAAGATTTTAGTATGAGTTTCTCAAGTTTGAAAAAAAAAAATCATATTCAAATATTAGTATGGTTTATGAGAGACTTCAAGTGATCTTAGAGCACCATTAACCCTAGCACCCCATTTGGGGTGCTTAATATATTTTTTTTTTTGGTTTTTTTTTTTTTTTTTTTTTTTAAATCAAACGAAAAAGTAAAAAAAAAAAAATTAAAAATTAAAATTATGAACCCCATTTAAGGTTCATTGATGCTGATGCCCTTATATCCTTCATTTATGTTTTTTTTTTACTTTTTTTGGAAAGTTTTAAATTATTTAAGAAGAAGACCCATTTACCGAAAAGTTATTTCTTGTTTTCCTTTATCCTTCTGACGAGGAGAATTTGTAATTTTTTAACGTTGAAATCACAAAAAGCTGCTAAAAAGAAAAAGTACAATCTTGGACTAGATTCGTTAATATTTTTAATGTTTTTTTATAGAGAAGTGATCGATGAATATGGCAAGGAAGTAGTACAATTATGCGAGAGGATTATGAGGGTATTATCGTCAAATTTGGGACTCGACAAAGATAAGTTTCAAGAAGCTTTTGGAGGTAAAAACATTGGAGCATGTTTGAGGGTTAATTACTACCCAAAATGCCCTCGACCGGAGCTGGCTCTCGGTCTCTCTTCTCATTCTGATCCTGGAGGTATGACCATTCTTTTACCAGACGATCAAGTCTTTGGTCTCCAGGTCCGCAAAGATAATACATGGATCACTGTCAAGCCTCATCCCCATGCTTTCATTGTCAATATTGGTGATCAAATCCAGGTAATAAATCAATTCTTTTTTTTTAGAATATGCATGGATTTATTTTTTAAAAATGCATATAAATTGACGTTTATAATAGTTTAAATAATTGGAAAACACTTCAAATATGTGTAGATAATTTTCCATATTGTTTACACATGCATATAAATTGATGTTTGGTGTAAGATCGAAAATGCAACATTAAGAATTTTCGAGACGACTAATGACGAGTATGAGATAAGCTACAGTTCCACGTTTTAGACATGTTTTAAAATGCAAGTATGATAAACAGTAACTACTTGTGCTAAATTGTCTTTCGAATTTTCTGAATATTTGTAATTATTATGTCAATATTCCGATAACAGATATTACGTCCTTTTAGATCTGTATCCTGCCTGCCGGTTTTTATGGACTGTTTCGTATAAAATGACACTTTCAGGAAATAAAGTAAATCATGAATTATATATATTTTTAATTATCAGTGGCTGTCCCTATTTTAATATGAAACAAACAGTACAGCAATAATCTTTCATTGCGCACATGTGTTTGGCCGTTTGCCCATGTCGCAGAGAAGGAATATTAATTTGTACAATGTATAGCACGATTTTTCAAACACAAACATCACACATGTTCATATGCTCCAGAAATTTAGTCAAAATACCACTATTTTTGATGAAAGCAAAACTCATGTTAGCTTTTCGTGGCTAGTGGGAATTAAAGAATAATGTCCATATCATGATTTAATTTCTTTCCAAACTTTGCTATTTTTAATTGGACGAAAACTGAAACCTAGTGTAGTGTACAGGACAAAATTTTATTTTATTTTATTTTTATTTTTACAAAAAAATTATTTAATTAAAAAAATTATTTAAATTAATAGGAAAATTCCACAAAAATCATCAAAAGTCTTTTTTAAAAGAGTTGTAATACCTTTTCAAAACAATTTAATACATACTAGTAGTTTATGGTAATTAATCTCATTTTTTTGTATAAACTGCTTGTTTTATTTTTTGATTTCCTAGTTAAATAATTTTTACTGCTCATTAAAATTTACGGAATGGTTATCCAAATTCAAATCTTTGAAATATTTAGATATATTTTAAACTGGTATTAAACTTATAGTCAAACTTATGTGTATTGCGATGATGTTAAAAATGCAGATTCTAAGCAACTCAACATACAAGAGTGTGGAGCATAGAGTGATAGTGAACTCAGAGAGAGAGAGAGTTTCACTTGCTTTCTTCTACAATCCTAAAAGCGATATTCCTATCCAACCATTACAAGAACTTGTATCCACTCATAATCCTCCTTTATATCCTCCAATGACCTTTGATCAATATAGACTCTTTATCAGAACTCAAGGTCCACGAGGAAAATCCCATGTTGAATCTCATGTTTCTCCTCGTTAACTGTTTTCTCTTCACACAAAGAAGATTTGATGTTTTAAAAATCTGACTTGTATATGTGTTTTTTTTTTTTTTTAGTTCTCACAGGATCTGATTTACCTTCAAGCAAATAACCATTGAATGATATAAATAATTTGTTATACAATAACATTTTCTTATACTGCCTGCCTATGTTCTAAATGTTAGATATCTAGACTATTTTGCAACCAAATTTCCACATAATATAGTTTAACAAAAGCAACAATTCATACAATATATATATAACATCTATCAATATCATTTGCGCATTGTTTATTTCTATAATGTGTCGCCATGTTTGAAAAACCTGGCTGATAGTGATCAAAGTACAACTAGCATATAAAGAGAATATAAATGTATAATTGTTGAACTCTAACGTCACATGATCGATTTCATATAATAACCTTTAAATAGTGCTTAATCAATTAGACTAACTAAACTATTAATTGGATTGCAGATAAACCTATGCACACACACATTCCACGATTTTATGAACACACATCCTTTACAAACACCGCCTAACTAAACGACCGCATAAACCGTTTTCACAACACTATTGGTTTGTTTTCGTTTCCAGGACTTATCTATATATCATGACATATGCTTTTATCGCACAACACTATATAAAATCTATAAACTGTAATATAATGATACAGTAATCAAATTAATTTTTATAATTGGCATAAAAATTAAAGGATTAAAACAACAAAGCATGGATTGTTACTTATATCCCCTATATATTATTTGAGAAGCATTACAACTTATTTTGTAGCCACATGTCATCATTATAATAATTCTTAGAATCATTAGAAAAATATGTTGGCCCATCTAATTATATAATAAGCTTTTTATTAAACTAACAATAAATTCATCATTAATGTACTTTATTATTTCCTTAAATAAAATTTACGGAATTTCCTAATGTGGCTTAAATAAAATTTACGGAATTTCCTAATGTGGCTAAAGTATATACGGCAATTAATGATTTTGAATAATAAAGATTTGATAAAAAAATAGTGTATCTTCTATCATATTTGTTTAATTTTAAACTATTAAATCAATTAAACAACCACAATAACCATATAATAAAAAATTAGATTTTTATGTATATGTTATATTTTGAATTTTTACAAATAGCTATAAATTACTAAAACTGTTAAAAGTCTCACATTCAAATTTTATGATCCATGGTTTAAAATTTTTGTTATGACAAAATACAAATGATTACAAAAATTATATAAGTAAAAAGTCTAATTTAATTAATTATTAACATTAATATATATATCGTTTTAAATTAAACTATAAACCATATAAAATACAATATTTTAGTTTCAAAATTTACTTTGAACAACTTTTTTGATAAAAGTTTTGAACGATCATTGACAACTTATTTTTTAAAAAAATTATAAATTACTAAAACTATTAATCACACAATGAAAATTTTGTTATCAGTAATTTAAATTTTTTTCTATAAAAGATACAAATGATCAAAAAAACTATATGAGTAGAAATCATCATTTAATAGACATTAATATTAAAAATATACTAAAATATATTATCTATGTTAGTATCATTTAAATTTAATAACATATCCTATCAAATATAAGAAAAATATTTTTTGGATTAATAAAATTGATTTATATGTTCGCACCAAATTAATTATATATTTAATAGTTACTGACTTTTAATTATTTAATATATATTTATTATTT
Organism: Brassica carinata; assembly: GCA_016771965.1. NCBI lineage: Eukaryota > Viridiplantae > Streptophyta > Magnoliopsida > Brassicales > Brassicaceae > Brassica > Brassica carinata. The sequence continues at coordinate 1,527,252 of CM028691.1, read as the reverse complement.
CATAATATGTAAAAATATTTAATACATAAACTAATTTATATATATAATGTTGATTCCGCGCAAGGCCCAGATCTTAACTTAGTTTTATATAAAATACTAATTTTTTTATCATATACAAATGAGGGGGATGATCCTGCAATCATTTTCAGTATTGTCATCGATGAGTCATACATTATATTTATATCCTACTAATAGTCTGTCCTAATTGTAAAATCTATATAGATTCGATTTTACATAGAGGATTAGTGGTGAATAAGATTGTGCGGATAATATTCTAATAACAAAGCCACATCTACTCAATTGTACACCTCTCATTCCCATATATATTTCTTTTCCGTGGAATAATCATTAGATTCAATATGTCAAACGTTTGAGCTCTAAACAGTATAATACCTCAATCTAAAAATAAGAATCGTATTTGTATTAAATGCGAATTATATAAGCATGTGCATATTCAAGTGGTGGTTGCCGACTTGGTCTAACATACATCTTATTTAGAAAAGTAAATACTAAACACATATAATAGAAAAAGCAAGTTGCATTTCGATTCACACTACGGCTATTCAATATGGCAAAACCGAACCGTACCGAACCGAACCAAACTGAAATAGATAATATGGTTTGGATTTGGTATATACCATACAAACCGAATGGATATGATTTTTAAAAACCGTAGGATTTGGATATGGTACGGTATATAACCGATAAAACCGAATAAACCGAATAAAACCGATAAAAAAATAGAAACATGTAAATATGTATATATTTTATAACAACGTATGAAAATCATAAGTTAATTTTTTTGCTAATAACTATTACCATATTTTTTACAGTAATAAAATAGTCTTGATTTGTAAAACACTTGAACTATAATTAAATAACAATTCATCGCAAACATGCTTCTTATTTTCTTAGTCTTCTTTTGATCTTTTTGCTTTAATTTAGCATTGACCAAATTGAAATAAAGATTATAAATTTGATGATAACAATTAGTGGAAATTCTTCACAATTTTTTTTATCTATAAACGAATAGAATTTTGTGTTTAATAGAAGAAACATGACTTTGATGAACGCTAAATATGAAAGAATATAATAACTTATTTTTGTGCTTAGGCTTCGTTTTATTTTTATTTTTATTATCAAAATTTTGAGCTTTGATTTTAATTATAGATTTGATTATTTTATTAGATGATAGAAACATTTTTTATTTTTGTTCTTTTATTTAAACTTATAATATTTTTTAATAAATGAATGTGTTGACAAAAAGACTCTAAAATTCATATAATATGATACCAAAATAAAGAATTATGTTTTTTGGTATAAAACCTAATAAACCGAAAACCGACGGTATATAAACCGAACCGAACCGAAGTAAATATGGATTTAGAATGGTAGTTATATTTTACTAACCGAAATACCGAAAAACCGAAAAAACCGAACCGAAACCGAACCGATATCCGGATTGAACACCCCTAATACACACTATCAACCGACGACGGTTGTATAATTTTAATGATGATTTAACATAACAATCACAACATCTCTCGACTATAACCACTTGACTACTAACTACTAAGTCCAACCACTTGGTTACAATGAGATTATGAGAATGATAGTAGGGTCACTACTCACTACATGTACGAACTCATAAGTCACTTACCAAAGAAAATTAATCTTAGGTTAAGATTCAGTCTAAGGATGTTCATGTGGGTTTTCAACGCTTTATGTATTCTCGAATAAAGTCTTGGACCTGAACTGGTATCTTCTTTGGCGTTGATCAGAATGTCTCATAGGTACCAAAGCGTCCACTACAAAACACAATGTATTTCAAAAAAAATACAATGGGCCTAAAGCCCAGCCCATTGAGTATAGACGACATGGCTAGAAAGAAGTTGAGAACGTCCGCGTCGTCGTTTTAGGGTTCAGATTAGATTTTCTATTATTTTTTAAAACGACTCGCAATTTTTTACAAAAGGAATTAAACGGGGCCGACAATATCAGCCTATTAATTTGTGTTGAAAAAAAAGTTGAGAACTATCACGATGTCGTTTCAATAGTTAACACCTTCACTGCTTCTACTGGTTCGCTCCACTCTCCCCTTCCCGCTCTTCCTCAACTCCGGCGAACCAACATAGATTCAGTGGAAGCATGAGATACATAAATGTATATACAGAAGCCAAGGCTTTATTAAGTGATGGGGAAGCAGAAAAAAAGAAGAAGTTAATCCTGAGAAATGCTGTTATTCTATAACTAGAAAGTCTTATGGTCCCTTCATCTTAAAGTAGAAGATAAGCCACAATCACGGCGCTTCACGATGATTGGATACCGTTTCTGTGTTCTAGTTGTTGGAAAGAAGACCAGCTGGTCTTGCTCTGCAGGAACCCAACTGCTCAAAAATTAACAAAACAAAATAAATCAAATCAGTGTTTAAGCCCTTCTGAAAATGATCAAGAGGGATAGAATCGTGCATATGAAGGTATGTAAACCTGAAGCCAGTCACTAGGCGGTGAAGGAAGACAGAGAGTGCAACCCTAGCTAGCTCGTAACCGGGACATATCCTTGGTCCACCACCGAACGGCGCAAATACATTAGAAGGACTTCTTGTTACCGAGTTGCTCTGTTCATTAAAAATGCATCATTGGATAACTCAAATTCAAGGATGCAACTTATAAACCAAGTTCAAGAACGCTAATGGTTCAAAAAACTAAACCTGCCATCTCCAAGGGTTGAAAGTGCGAGCGTCTTTGAAGTGGTTTGGGTCTAAATGAACTGCTCTAAACGATGAGAAAACCTTCCACCCTTTCGGAATCTTATGACCTGTTTTATACGGTTTTAAAATGTAAAAAAACTATTCGCATTTTTGATACAGAAATATCATTTTAACACCTATAATCTCTGACCTTTGATCTCCACATCCGTCATTGCACGTCTGAATACACCACCGATGATGTTAGCTATCCGCAGAGTCTCATTAACCACCTGAATCAAAAATAGACTTGTTGTGAGACATTACTAGAAAGGCTAAGACAAGAAGAGTAATATAATAGCTTTCAGAAAGTATACTTACACATTGTGTGAACGGCATTGATTTGTAATCGCTCCATTCAAGACACTCTGAATCACTCTTCATTGCCCTAATCTTTTCATGCTCTTCCTGTCTCAAATTAAAAAAAAAATACAAATCAAAGAATAATCAAATAAAAAGATTTAAAACAAAAGTATAATTAGGTCACAAGGCCACTAGTTTTGACCTGCTTCTTTGGCAAAGTTTTGGTTCTATTCGTGACTAAGCGACGATGCCACTAAATCTAGTGACTATTAAAGCCATGTTTACAAACAAAACTAATGACGTCAACAAACACGTAAAATGGGATGAGAGCTTGTCGGTCGCAACTCGCAACACAAACATATTTATGATAATAATACTTTTATCTTTAGTGTAAATGTATTATTTAGTGGGGAATATTCGAACAAAGTAAGATAAAAGAAGATGTAATAATGCATGCAGTTGAGGAGACAAACTGGTCAAATCTGTGAAACTGTGACTCCTTATTTCAACAGCATTTAACATTTCTAAATCACGAACACATGTAATGATGATGTCTAGGGTTCGAGAAAGACTTGTTTGACTTTTATATGGTAACTCGTACCTTTTGCATGTTGTTTTTCTTAACACTTTTCACCTTCAAACCCCACTTATTAATATGCTTAATTTAGAAATGTGAAATTGATCGATGAAAATAGATACTACTAGCCTGTAATACATTATTTATATGAATATATAACAATGAATATATTTTGGCTAAGAATTTGTGTGTTTAATAAATTATTTTTGCTTTTATCAATCATATAGACAACCAAAATGGATTTAAACCAGTCCAAATATATATGGTCACATATATATATCATCAATAATTTTAACAAAAAAAAATATCATCAAAAAAATAATATCATCAGTAACTCTATTCTAAGTTTGAATTTCGCTACAAGTTTGTTTTTTGTATTATCAGAAAAACACAAACACATGTATACGAACATTGAAAAAAATACCTTGAGTTGAGCAAGAGCTAGAGGAGTTTCGGTGACAAATTTAACGGCGAGAGTCATGATCGTAGAGGTTGTTTCATAACCGGCGACGAGTATAGCCACCAAGAAATCAACAATCTCTTCATCGGAAAATCTTTCATCCGCCGCAAGCAACGCCGCGAGCATATCTTTCTTTCTTTCGGCTCCTTCTACCTCCTCCTCTCTCCTCTTCATCACCACCACCGTCAACTCTTCTGCCACCTTCCTCCGCGCCTTATAAATACAAATATACATTGATTAGAAAATAGCCTAAAATGATTAAACAAAAAATAAGAGCAAATAAATTAATTTAATAAAAAATACTTTGATGGCTTTGCGGTAAGTGGTGGAGAAGAGAGGGATAGGTAGAGAAAAGAATCCTTCGATGACAAGAATATACTCTTTCCTTAATCTTTCACTCCATTCCCCTGGATCAAAGCTCATCAGCTGCTTCACCGTTAGCTCAAACGTTATCTGCATCATCATCATCATCATAACACATATATCATCTATAACATGCATGCGGTGACTCGTCGTGACTAACTGAGCCAAGAGCTCAGTCCGGTTACTCAATTAAAAAAATGTGATAAAAACGGCGTCTAAGTGGCAAATCAATCATAAACAAAACAAGTTTTCTAAACATTTTTGATCACCGTATGTTTTTTCTATAAAACTCCTAGTTATTGTTTAATCTTTTATAAAACGTCTAATTACTGTTTAACAATTTATTTCCTTGATTTTTCTTTTGTTCTGAAATAAAAATTAATGGGTTTAATTAATTTCGTGATATTTGATACCTTTTTGGCTTCTTCCATGAGGAGAACACGAGAGGACCAAGAATCAAGATTAAACCGGACTAACCGGTCAATATCTAGCATAAGATGGTCTTTGATGATTGAAGAGTTAGCGAAGCTCATGGTAAGAGAATGCATACGTTTATGCAAAGAACCTTTCATAAGAACCAAAGAGTGTTTCCCCAAAAGGTTACATATGGAAGCTGGATAAGATCCCTCGAAAAGCTTCCCTTCGTTCTGAAGAACGAACCGGTTCATTTCCGCATCGGCAGAGAAAATCGTCGGTTCACCGAATAGATGCGTCATGAAAACCGAACCGTACCGGGCCACTCTCTCGTCGATGAAAGGCTCAGGGTTTTCAGTCTTGTAAGCTTTGATCAGCTGCAGAGTCTCGCCTATCAGAGGATAGCCGAGACTTCCCGGAGGAAGACCCATCCGCCTGTAACGGATGCGGCGAATGAAAAGGAGGAAAGCGGCAGCGACGGAGGAGAGGAGGAGGATGAAGGAGAATGCCATTGATGATGATGATGATGATGATGATGGTTGAGAGGATTGGTGATAAAGAGAAAGAGAGAGAGAGAGAAAATTAATGGAGAGGGAAGAGTGGGCACACGGGGGGGGTTCTGCACCGAGTAGGACCTTTCATCATTATACTCTTTTGCATTTTTCTTATTATTCTTCATAATTATTATTGTTTTCAAAAAATTATAGCATTTAATATTCCATAAATTTATGAACAGTTGAATAAGAAATAATAATCATTTTATGGTTATATCATTCTAAATTTGCTTAATGTTTTAAACAAAATCATTAAGAATCGGTAACTTAAGGCATAGTCTTGGAGTTTAATTTGTTTCTATTTTTGTCAAATAACTTAAAGCATATTCGGTAAGTGAGAATTTGACTGTATTTAGTTAATTTGGATCTTGTCTTAAATATTAGACATTATTAGATTTTTCATCATATATCATTAGCTTTTATGCAAATATAATACATGCATTAGTTTTTGTTATTAAATGGTATGTTATCACAAATACATAGAAAATAGAGCTACAATATCATAAATTTATTATTCTAATATCTATAAATGGTAATATATATTTACATTAGAAATATGGAGGAAATAATATACCAGAGTGGGAAATTCGGTTCTATTTTTCAACTTATTATATTGTTGAAAAGATTGATCCTTTGGAACCTAACATGAAATAAAATGTATACAATATCATAATACTGTCTATCAAAAAATTACACGTGAAAACAGAACAGTCGAAACATAGTCATGGAAAAATTTGTTAGTAGATGAGTTTTGGAAGGTTATAATCAGGTTTTGGGTTTAAGATAATTAACCATGTTTCACGTAAATAAATGTAGGCTAGTTGATAAATGTTTCTCTTACAGTCGAAACATGGTTATGGAAAAATTTGTTACTGTATATCAAAACATTCACGTGAAAACAAAACAGTCGAAACCGAGGTTGAAATCATCTTTAAAAGCAGTACGTATAATGTATAATATAATTAAATTTAAGAGAAACATTTATCAACTAGCCTACATTCCGAAGAAACAACAGTCCAAACCAATACCTGAGAGATTAAAAGACTTGAGGAAGACAATTTGTTAGAGCATCTTCTTAACCAAAAATTCTTAAAATTAAATTATTATAATAAGTTGTGGGGTCCAAACAATTTAAGAATCTATGCCAACTTTGTCTCTTGCAATCTGTAGCTAAGAATCGTTTTACTCACAGACACATTATTGTGCGCGGGCTCCATCACCACGTGAAAATCCGCGATTGGCTACTTTTTTTTTTTTTTTCAAAAAGCTAAAAAAATAATAAAATAATTAAAAAAACTTACCTGGATTATCGAGCCATCAGTATCGGGTTATTTAAAAAGCTGATGCTCTTAGTAGATGAGTTTTGGGTTTACCATGACGAGAACATAATTAATGAAAAGTTCTTAGGTGGAGTTGTTAACGGAATATAAAAATCAGTCTCTTAACTTTTAATTTAAAAAACTAAGAATTGGCTCTTTAATAATATTTTTAAGAACCGGTTTTTAGTTTTTAGTTAAAAATTAAGAGACGGATTTTTATATTTCGTTAAAAACTCTACCCTAAGAACCTCCATTAATCATTTTCTGAGTTATTACTTCCAAAATCAAACATGATTATGGAAAAAATAGATAATCGTTTTTCAACAAAAAACATATTCATAAAACATAATCATTCCACGAAACTAAGAAAGGTTCATTAAAGAAGAGTAGCTCGTGCCTTGTTGGTCCACAATTTGCCTATAAACACCTCATATGTCTCTCTCTTTCTCTCACCCGAAGTTCCCATTTCATGAGTTTCCCATCGTCTTTTTTTAAAAAATATACTATGTTGTCTAATAAAGTTTGGCCTCTTCATAATTTAATAAAGTTTGGCCTCTTCATAATTTATTAGTGATGATACTAATTATGTTCAGAACTTCATGATGATTTTTGATGTACTTACATCTGACTTTTACGCGTTACACTTTTAGTGACATGATTAAAAATGTGGGTTGATGTATACATTAAAATTGAAAGATTAAAAGATGTTTTGGGGACCAAATCTTCATCAATTTGGTTGGATTTGGGGGTTTCTTTAATTATTACCCCTTAATTTGCATAGTATCAAGTATTCCGTTCTAGCTTTCACTTTTCATTTTGTTTATCACTGTCACATGTTATCCTTTCTCATCCACTAAGAAACTAATGGAGTAGTTTATATATCCAAAACAAAAATAGTTGTATTAGTTTATACACCAAAGGAGAAGAGGAAAATGGGTCAAACGGAAAAAGACCAAAGAGAAGAATAAAAGCAAAGTAGGAGCTATGTAAGTAGTGATTAGCAACACTTGCCTCTCTTAGTTCTAAGTTTAAATTGCAATTAATCTTCTCTTTGTTATATGCTTAGAATCTCAGTGTGAGTCCCCACTTAAGATCACATCTTCAATCATTTACAACACATGCATTTCGTATAAAGTTATGAAGTGAACATAATAATTAGCACTACAAATACGACACTAAGGCCTAAGTAAGACCTATAAAGAAAAATCACATGAATGTCATACAAACGGCGAATTGGTCTAAATTCTAATGATTCAATATACTCCTTCCATTTCGGTTTAACTGTGTAAAGTTTTTGTTTCAAAATAAATATCATTTTAAAATTTTAATAAAAAAATTATTAATAATATTTTACAGTTTATTTTTTATTAGTTGAAATATGGTTATGTCTATAAGTAATGATGTTTTTATTTTAGAAATATGTAAAATTAATTTTTTTTTAATTTGTGTGTATAAACCTAAAACGATAATTAAAATAAAACGGAAGGAGTATATATTTTTGCTGACCTTTTTTTTAACACCAAAAATGCTTATATTAAAATTAAAAGCCGAAGAGCTTGAGTTCATTACAAATGGAGAGATCCTCGACGGTAAACTAATAAACGAAAATAACTAAAACATAACGAGGGATAAATGTGGCTAAGGAGAGAAGAGACCCATAGAAAAACTTTACTTGTATTCCTAAAACCCGCGTTCGAAAAAACACACATAAGTCAAAAATGACGTTGAAGAACCCAACAAGTGGGTTTTGAGAACGAGAAGTCCGTGAACCTCTGTATAAGCTAGCAGTTCCGGTGAGAGAGTCGCAGAGACAAATCTGTGAAGAACCGTCGATGTTTGAGACGGCGTAGTGTGTTGGAGTCGCAACAGTGACATAGTAGCGAGAAGCTCTGGCGAATCCACACTCTTGCACAGTAGTTTTTGGTGACCCTAAACCACATTCTTATGTTTATTTCACTCCTCAACAGAGCAAACACTAAAAGTGGAATTTCTAAAAGCAGAAATAGTTCTCCCCGATTGTTTTTTTTTCTAATAATTATAATATTGAAATGATAGTGGCTTTTAAATCAGTGTTCTCTTTTCAGTTGCTCCTCGAGTATTTGCAGTATTTCTTTTATTCTTCTTTAGCTAGCACACTCAAATTCTCCAAATTTTTCCTCCATGTAGATAGAGGTGAAGACCGTGAAGTCACCCTTAGAATACATTAATATCCACTCCACGAGACAGCCTTTAAAGTATTCATGTTTGACACTAAAATTGATGATGATAAGACATCCAAATGCATGTCATTTCTTGTAAAGGATACAGGAGTTACAAAAATTGTTTCTATTTGGTTATACTGCTTGACTAGTGTACCATGATAATTATATCAAACGTTGAGAAAAAATGTTTACGATCTAATGACCCATAGTGCGATACAAAGATGAAACATTACTTTCACAAAAATATTATCAGTAACATGTGATGAAAGCAGAGTCATCATAACCCAAAATGTGCCCCCTATTCTATTATTATTAGTATCACTATTTTAATCTTGAAGATTTGACACGTCTTCATTCCGATTAGTTGTTATGATTATCATGTGTATCAAATTTAATATAATACTAGATCTCCAACCGCACAACTGTGCGGGTGATTATTTTCATTTCTACACATAATTATTTATTTTACATGGTTAACTATAATATTTAACATATTACAAATTATTTAATATAACATTTTAAACACACGACAATTTTATAGTTCACATGCAGTAGCTTAATTTATATGTTTTGAATTTTCAATGATGGCATATACTAAATCATGTGATATAAAATTCTAAATTGAAAAATCTTATTGATTAAGGATCAAAAATTTAATTAAAAATTATTATATTAAATTAGTATCGTAAATTTAGCAAAATATTGTACATGAGATTAGTTATAATTACAAAATTAATTAGATGTTTTAAAATTTTTTTTTAGTTAAAATGAAATATATATTTAATTTTCAAATAAACACGAAATTAACTAAAAAATAAATTATTATTTGTGAAAAAGGAAATATACATTTATTTTAAACAAATACGAAATTGATTAAATATTTAAAAGCTTTATTTTAATGAAAAATGAAATATGTTTTATATTGTAAAGAAGATATGAAAAGATTTTTATTCAGTTAAAAGAAAATATAGGAATATTTATTTGATTTGTTTGTTATAAAATATTCAAATAACTGAAATATTTATATAAAAAATAATTTAAACAACTTTCTAAGGGTGGTCCAAATTAAAAAAAAAATCACATATGAATTAAGTCATGAATTTTGTTTTAATAGTATAGATAAATACTCACTTGTTAGTGTGGGTAAAGAGATAAAATTATAACAATATAATGTTATCGCATTAACCTGTGTCCTTAGCTATAAGAGCAACGACGCTTTACTATACTATTATTTGCTTGCAATCTTGTATGTTTGAGGCTTAGGCCAATGCATCTCATTTGAGAATTGGTACCATATGATTCATTTTCTCATTATTATTGGCGATGTAGGTAACTGAGATGGCAAGAATATTGGATTTTTGTTTACAAAAAAAAGAATATTGGATTTTTCAACATCTTAATTTTAGGAATTCGGTATGGAACATTCCAGTTGTATATTAAAAAAACTAAAGCTACCACATCGGTATGGTATTAAGAAGATTAGGATTCAAACTGATAATAGATGAGTGGGATGAAGATGTGTGATTTGACAAATCACGAGACACACGACATACGATATCTTAAAAATCCACGTGTGAAGTGAGTTTTCAGCTTCTGTCCAAAAAATGCAGATGCCTCTCTAATCTCTATTCCTCTTCTTTGGCCTTATCACTCTCATTATTCGTACTTGCCTGTGACCCGTACACATAATCCCATTATCACATCTCTTACCTTTTTCGTACTTAACCTAAATACCCCGATAGTTCATCCGTTTCATAAAATTACATATTCTATAAAAAAAATTATTTCAAAAAATTCTTTTTTTTTTTACATTTTCAATGCATGTTTTATTAACTAAATGCAAATTTCAAAAAAAAAAAAATCGCACTTGTTGGATTTTTATTGGTTTAAAATTATAGAAAAAAATCACAAAAAATTATGTAGATTTAATGTGTTTTATTAAAATATGTGAAAATTTAAAATATATAACATTTTGAAACGGATGGAGTATATACTATTCACAAAGCAAACTTATCTCTCTTTTCCATTTATTTCTTACATTTTTTTCTTAATACCAATGAGTGAAAAAAATTTTAGAACCCTTTTAAAAATATCAATAATTAATTAAATAGATTGGTAATAAGTAGAGTTTTTTTTTAGATTCACCCTTAACATAATAACTAATAAAATTTGCCAGCTCATATTATGTTTTTGAAAAAGAAAAAGAAAAAATAGTAGTAATTCTCAAAAAAAAATTAACGTTGTTAAAACCGCCAGCAAAACCTTAAACCCAAAATCATATATATTAAATCCTGACAAATCCATATGTACCAAATCAGCATAAGTTAGTTTTTTCAGAAAGTTAAAAAAAATGATAAACTATGGTAATTAGGAAATGTGAACATAACAACACAAAGCTTCAAAACCTCAGATGACATCCTTGGAAAACAGTAATTAATTGTTTACTACTCCATCTGTTTCATTATAAGTGTCGTTTAAGTTTCGGCACACGAATTAAAAAAACAATTAATTTTGGACATTTCCTATAAAAAAACATTATTACCTATACACCTAAGCATATTTCAACCAATAGAAAAATAATTTTTTCATAAAATTAATAAATTTTGCATTGAAAATCGAAAACGACACTTATTTTGTAACAAAAAAATTCTCTAAAACAAACACTTAATTTGATAAAACTTTTTTAACTAAACGTGGCCGTTCTATATATACTCTTTGACACAAGTCTTATATACGTTCGCGACTTTGATATCCGATCTTATTAGGGTTCCACCATGACAAACCGGCGACAGAAGCTCGTGGAGGATCGTCAAACTATCCTTGGTCGTCGGCGATTTTACGCTGACGAAAACTCATTGCCGATCTCAACTGATCTCATCTACGAGATATTCTTGAGACTGTCGCCGGAATACATAGGGAGATGTCGTCAGGGCCGGCCCCGAGATTTAGGGGGCTGTAGGCGGTTTTTTAAAAATTACAGCTAAAAATTTTTTTTTGGTAAATTTGGGGGTCTAAAAAAAAATTTTTGGGGGTTTTTTTCTATGTAATTTTTTCCAAAATTTTTGGGGGCCTAAGGCCAATATTTCGTTAGGCTTTGCCCAGGACCGGCCCTGGATGTCGTTGCGTATAGAAGCTATGGCCTTCTATGCTTGACCGTCAAGAGTTCACGGATCTGTTTCTGGAACAATCTTCTGCTCGTCCTCAGCTCTTGTTCTCCTGTGAAATTGGCCGTAAGGTATACTTCTTCTCCTCGGCTCAGCCTCGAAATCCGGAAGAGTGATATCTTGCATATTTACATTGTTTTAATTATCATTTCTTGTGCACATTGGTCTTTTGGAATAGCATTTACACATGTCTAGGTTGCATTTCCATGCATTAGTCCTTATCAGGTGTTGGAGGGAGTTTCATGATGAACTATGTGCCCCAAGGAGTGTTTTGATGCCCAAAGAATGTAGATGAGTCGTTGAAGGTTCCTAGCGGCCAGGCGTAGCGGCAAAGGCTGGTCGCTACAGAAAATAAGTACCGTAGCGGGCATGTGTAGCGGGATGTAGAGGCCGCTAGATTTGAAGCGCCTAACTGGCGGCCACCCATAGCGACTTTACGAGGTCGCTATCGTTCAAGACTTCTAAAATTTCCTAAGTATCCTAACCTGCACGTGGGCATGACAAGTCGCTACAGAGCGTAGTGACCTCTGGTAACGACCTTTTCTGGTCACTACGGAGAAAAATATCTATGTTTTTGTGGGTTAACCAAGGCTTGTTGGGTTAACCCAGCTCGTTTTTAGACATCTATAAACACCTTTAAGACCTAATCTAAGGAGAATCTCATTTTTTTCTCTCAAGAACATTGCCTCCTTTGTAAAAAGCTTGAATCTTTATATCATAATCTAAGGAAGTTCTTCATATTATATCTTGTTTCTCCTTCTCATAAACATGATGAGCCTTGAATACATCATGGGTTTGAGGTTTTTCATGGAGATTAGAGAGTAGACACTCCTTGGATTCATGGGTTAAGGTAGATTAGGGTGCTTAAATGTAGATTTAGAGTGTTTTATTGTAGATCCTTCTTATTCCTTGCTTGTTGAGTGATCTTAATGTTATTTTAGAGTTGGCCTCTCTAAAATTGAGCTCTAGACATTTCATACCCAAAAGGTGTTTGATGAAATGTCTGAACCAACTCTCCTAAGCTTTTAACATTCTTTACCAAAGAGATTTGTTGTTAAAGGTGTTAAAATGGCTAATAGACTTGATTTTAATGATTGCTTAGATAATATTCAACCAAAGAGATTTGATGCTTGAGTTATCTTAGTGAATGGACATCTATCTAGAGATAGAGTTTGTTTAGGATTGTGTCTAAGCCTAAGGTTGATAGATTGATTGAATGTTGCCACCTTTAGATTGAACCTTGATCATTTTATATCAATTATCCTTACCATGGATCCATCCTTAGTATTTGATTGAATTCTTGCACTTATTTCTTGATTGGATTTGATATCACCTTGTCTATATTTCTAGGATATTAGTTTTTTACAAATCATCTATCTTCTTGTTTGCTTAGATTAGGAAGGTTTGTGTATTCTTGGTGTTATAAGTCTCTAGTTCTCTGTGGATTCGATCCTAAAATGCTACAATGACATACCATTCGATTGTGGTATTGTTGGCACATTAAGTTAATTGGTGTGTGCTTAAACGCGTAATCAATTTGGCGCCGTTGCCGGGGAACTAAGTAGATTTGTCATTAGGATTTCAAACTTTCTTGAGATTAAGCTTTATTTTCTTATGCTTTGTTTTGCTTTTGTATAGCTACTAACCTCTTCTTCTAGCTTTTGTTATTTGTAGAGATGGCTTCAAGCTACTCTGAGAAGCCACAAGAAGAGGAAGAGACATTTGAAGATCACATTGAAGATCAACCATATGTGAAGCCACCACCCTTTGATATACGCATACTCACACCAGATCAGAGAGTAGAGTTACACCGGCTTCAGAGAACGAAAGAGTATTGGGGCAAGCCAATAAGACACCTAGCACAAATGGTCCGGATACACCTTATTAGGGATAGAGCAGAGTTTGAAAGAAGAGATGTTACTCAGTATGAGTTTGATGCTGCTTGTGCCCTTGATGAGATAATGTATTTGGTTCCACCACCCGGTGGCAGTACAAGCATTTCTACTTTAGAACTTAAACTTGAGGAAATTTGCTTGCCTTGTGGTGAGGATAGCGCCTCTGATCTTGATTCTCTTGTGCTCATAAATGAATGTCTTGATCTGATATGTGAAACTAGGAAACTAGATGAATTGAGAGTAGAAAAATTTGCTAAAGATCACATTGAAGTTTGCTTTGTCAAGAACTATATTTGTGCTTCATTTGATCTTGAGTCCAACTTTTTGCTGCTTGAGAATTCTAGACCTCTTCTTGAACTTACTGATTTAGGGGATGAACTTGATGTGGATAAGCTCTTGCTTGAGATAGAAAACCCCCATGCTGAAAACTATCATGAGAATGTGAACATTGTGTATTATTTGATTGATGGAGATAGAGTTGACTACTTTGTTAAAACCTCGTTTGAACCTGTAGTTGATTTTGTGTTTCCACCTAATGCTTTTGATTCTCATGATCATCTGAACCTCAAGGAGCATTTCATAACTCATGTCATATCTTTAGTGAAGCTCTTTGAGGAAAAATCTGTCTATTTTCTGGACAGTAGTGTGTTTCTTTGCACACTTGGTTTCTTGTTCTTGTAGGAGAAAGACCAAATGTGCATTGGCTCAGCCTTTTGATACTTATGATTAGCAAGCACACAAAGTCAAGCTAGAGACTTAAAACAAGCTCACTTGGGAGGAAGTCCCATGGTATCCTTTGCATATATTTTTTTATATATCTTTTTATTGCTTTAGTGTGTTTGAATAAGCTTAGGGACAAGTTTGGGGGAATTCTCAAAAATTCCCAAAGATCATGTCGAAAATTCCAAGGCGACAACAAGTCCTCCCTCCTCATTTCCCTTCTATCATGACAGCCAACTTCAAGTAAGTGCATTCCAACCTTGTAAATACTTAGCTCTTTCATCTTTTATTTCTCCTTTGATCTCTCTTTCGAGTTTACTCTCACACAAGAGACTGTGTGAAGTAAGTTTGGGGGAGAGTCTACTATCTCATATTGTGTTTTCTTTTGTCTACTTGTCATTGAGTCTCATGCATTCCATTGTGCATACCTATCAAAAAAAAATGAAAAATTTAGTTGCATCATTTGCATCTGTAGGATTGAGTCTAGAAGCATTTAGATTGCATTCATGCATAGGAAGAAACCTTGTAAAGAACACATGTCTAGAACTCGATTCGACATCCTAGCTAAATATATCAAGTAGCTTAAGCATCTTTTGAAAAAAAGCTTGTAAGCTTCGAGCCTTGAAAACTCTTCTTGACACATGTTGCTTGCTTGATGATTGACATTGTTTTTGAAACCAACTTCAAATGAACTAAGGCTTAATGAACTTAATCTCTCTTGCATATGGGCATTTGCATACTTGATCGTGGATATTATACACATTTGGGTTATCTTTTTCTCCTTGTACCAATCTTTGTTAACCCAAATGGCACTCTCATACCCATTAACCCTCACCATTCTTTGAAGCCAACATTAATTTGCTTGAGTGAGGTCTTTTATTGATAGCATGTCATGTGCAAAATCTTTAGAGTATTAGGAGCGACAATGGGGTTGTTCTAATCTTTGGCTAGCATTGGGACTTCATTTGAGCTAGCCTCTAGGATTGTTTTTGGGTTTGTAAGCTTAAATTCTTTTGATCTTGGGAATGAGAGAGATTGAGCGAAAGAGATGAGCCAAAAAGAGTGTTTAAAGTAAGAAACCCCTAGGGACAAAGAAAGTTAGAAAGGAAAAGCTCTAAAGTATCAATAGAACCCCCTCCCAAATATTAAAAAAAAAAGGGAATCAAAGAAACAATAGTTGAGTGGGGGAAAAGAAAAGAAGAGAGCTAAGTCTAAAAGTTTAAATATAAAAGAACAAGTCTCTAGTTAGTTAAATCAAAGGAAAGAAAGAAAGGAATGGTAGAACTTAAAGCTACTTAAGAAAATGGTAGAATGATGAGAACAAGCATTGTATGCATGAATTGCTCCTTTTCTTAGATAAATTTTGCATAATGATCTTGCTCATATTCTTGAGTGTGAGCCACTATAAATGATGCAATTGAAACCCACTTTTCTTCACACTAGACCACTCTTTCTCACCAAACCAAATGATCGAGATCAAATATCCATTTGCAAGAATTCAACTTGTGTGTGTGTGTGAATGAATGTGAGAGTTGGCTAAGGAACTTGTTGGTTGGATGACAATGAGCCTTGTGTAGAGATAAAAGAGTCTTAATAGGCCTTGAGAAACTAGAGTGCACTAGAGAGTTGCTCATGCTATTTGCTATGTTTCTTTTAGGATGTTAGGTTGAAGGCTAGAAAGTGTCTCTTTGGTTATGTGTTTCCATTTTCAATTCCCTCCTCTTTAATTGATCTTGAATGTTTACTTGAGGACAAGTAAAGAACAAGTTTGGGGAGTTGATATCTTGCATATTTACATTGTTTTAATTATCATTTCTTGTGCACATTGGTCTTTTGGAATAGCATTTACACATGTTTAGGTTGCATTTCCATGCATTAGTCCTTATCAGGTGTTGGAGGGAGTTTCATGATGAACTATGTGCCCCAAGGAGTGTTTTGATGCCCAAATAATGTAGATGAGTCGTTGAAGGATCCTAGCGGCCAGGCGTAGCGGCAAAGGCTGGTCGCTACAGAAGATAAGTACCGTAGCGGGCATGTGTGGCGGGATGTAGAGGCCGCTAGATTTGAAGCGCCTTCTACAGCTGACCACCCATAGCGACTTTACGAGGTCGCTATGCTCAAGACTTCTAAAATTTCCTAAGTATCCTAGTGGCCACACGTGGCGGGCATGACAAGTCGCTACAGATGTAGTGACCTCGGTAGCGACCTTTTCTGGTCACTACTGAAGAAAAATATCTATGTTTTGTGGGTTAACCAAGGTTTGTTGGGTTAACCCAGCTCGTTTTTAGACATCTATAAACACCTTTAAGACCTAATCTGAGGAGAATCTCATTTTTTCTCTCAAGAACATTGCCTCCTTTGTAAAAAGCTTGAATCTTTATATCATAATCTAAGGAAGTTCTTCATATTATATCTTGTTTCTCCTTCTCATAAACATGATGAGCCTTGAATCCATCATGGGTTTGAGGTTTCTCATGGAGATTAGAGAGTAGACACTCCTTGGATTCATGGGTTAAGGTAGATTAGGGTGCTTAAATGTAGATTTAGAGTGTTTTATTGTAGATCCTTCTTATTCCTTGCTTGTTGAGTGATCTTAATGCTATTTTAGAGTTGGCCTCTCTAGAATTGAGCTCTAGACATTTCATACCCGAAAGGTGTTTGATGAAATGTCTGAACCAACTCTCCTAAGCTTTTAACATTCTTTACCAAAGAGATTTGTTGTTAAAGGTGTTAAAATGGCTAATAGACTTGATTTTAATGATTGCTTAGATAATATTCAACCAAAGAGATTTGATGCTTGAGTTATCTTAGTGAATGAACATCCATCTAGAGATAGAGTTTGTTTAGGATTGTGTCTAAGCCTAAGTTTGATAGATTGATTGAATGTTGCCACCTTTAGATTGAACCTTGATCATTTTATATCAATTATCCTTACCATGGATCCATCCTTAGTATTTGATTGAATTCTTGCACTTATTTCTTGATTGGATTTGAGATCACCTTGTCTATATTTCTAGGATATTAGTTTGTTACAAATCATCTATCTTCTTGTTTGCTTAGATTAGGAAGGTTTGTGTATTCTTGGTGTTATAAGTCTCTAGTTCTCTGTGGATTCGATCCTAAAATGCTACAATGACATACCATTCGATTGTGGTATTGTTGGCACATTAGGTTAATTGGTGTGTGCTTAAACGCCTAATCAAAGAGTACACGCTTCCTATAACCGCCAGCTATCATATGAGTTTACACTTGAATCATGCGTATCAGATTCATAGTCCTATAAGCGGTTTGGTCTGTACAGGAGATTTCAGTGGAGGCTTAAACGGAAGGAAAAGACCAGAGATGGTACGTGTGATATGTAACCCTAGAACAAGACAATCCTTCACTTTGCCGAGGATGAATACAAGAAAGGGGTGTGAGGTAAGAAGCTTTTTTGGGTATGATCCCGTTGAGAAGCAATTCAAGGTCTTGTCAATGACATTGTCACATGGCAAAGATGACGCCACGCACCAAGTTTCTGACGCTAGAAACTGGGAAACTTTCATGGAGAAGGATCGAATGTGACGCACCTCATTGTCCTGGATCTGAACGTTCTGTATGCATCAATGGTGTTTTGTATTACAAAGCTATACACCCAACATGTCTTCTTCCTCGGATGATGTTATGATACCTTGCTTTGATGTTAGGTCTGAGAAGATCATGAGCTTTATTAAAGTTCATGAGAAAATACAAGTCTTGAGATGTGGGTTTTGGATGACCTAGAAAAAAAGGAATGGTCCAAGCATAGTTACAAACTTCATCCCCAGTGGGAGAATGTAGTTTCAGAGTCCATCATTTGTGTTGGAGTGTGTGTTCTCAGAGAACACTATCCGACGACCCTTTCTATGTTTTCTACTACAGTCTCGAGAAGGAAACTATCAGAGAAGTTGAAATCCAAGGAATGGAAGAGTTTCTGAAACAAAGATTTGAAATCCAAGGAACGAGAGAGTTTCCGAAATGTAGAGTTTACACCTTTCTAAACCATGTAGAGAATGTGAAGCTTATGAAAGGTGTTTTATGACTTCATGACTGAGCTAGTTAGACTGGATCCTAAGTTCTCATTTCCATGGATCACAGGAATATACTAGTAGAGGCATTTATCTTTCTGTTCGTTTTCTATGATTTGTATGCATGTTTTCTAAATGCATACCATCTATCCTTGTTTACTGGTTCATGAATGTTTGTTCTAAGCTAAGCCAAAAAATAAAATAAAGTGAACACCACACAAGCAAATAAAGGACACAGCCAATCCACATATTTATTTTATTCTTCTTTAGCTAGCACACTCGAGCTAACCAAACTTTTCCTCCATGTAGACAGAGGTGAAGACCGTGAAGTTAATTACCACCAGAATACATAAATATCCCCTCCACGAGGCGCCCTTTTACGTATTCTTGGACACCAAAATTGATGATGATAAGGCATGTCATTTCTTGAAAAGGACACAGAGTTTCAAAAATTATTTCGGCCATACTGCTTGACTAGTTTACCATGACAATCAGTAAGAAATGAATTAAGAAATGGTTGTGATATGGTTTTGACAATCAGATTTAATAAAACATTTCGGTCATTTTAACATTAGAAAACTATATTTGTGATAAAAAAAATTAGAATTATTCTACGGAATTTCTCTAAAAAAGTCTTTTCTCTCTCCTAATCTTTATCTAGACGCACCGGTTCACTACGCATAGAGGGGTTAACTACTTTGTGAGATCGGATAACTACGGCGGAGGTTTGATTCAGCTGGTGCTGCATAAACCCATCCAAGTGACAGAGAGACTTGTGCCCCAAGTTATGTGTGATTATTTATATTCGTAACAAGACTTGCTTTACTGGTAACATCCAGTTGAATAGCTTGGCAAAAAAAAACATCCAATTAAATCTTGTAGAACACATGCTCCTCTCATCTTCAACGTTTGAGACTTGAGAGAGTGAATGAAACTGCGTCGTTTCGATCCCTGATCACTGATTCTATGTTATGGTCAGAAATGGATCAGGATCACTGGCCAAAGCTTGATAAAATTTTCTCAGATGGTGACATATATATATATATATATATATATATATATATATATATATATATATATATATATATATATATATATATATATATATATATATATATATATATATATATATATATATATATATATATATATATATATATATATATATATATATATATATATATATATATATATATATATATATATATATATATATATATATATATATATATATATATATATATATATATATATATATATATATATATATATATATATATATATATATATATATATATATATATATATATATATATATATATATATATATATATATATATATATATATATATATATATATATATATATATATATATATATATATATATATATATATATATATATATATATATATATATATATATATATATATATATATATATATATATATATATATATATATATATATATATATATATATATATATATATATATATATATATATATATATATATATATATATATATATATATATATATATATATATATATATATATATATATATATATATATATATATATATATATATATATATATATATATATATATATATATATATATATATATATATATATATATATATATATATATATATATATATATATATATATATATATATATATATATATATATATATATATATATATATATATATATATATATATATATATATATATATATATATATATATATATATATATATATATATATATATATATATATATATATATATATATATATATATATATATATATATATATATATATATATATATATATATATATATATATATATATATATATATATATATATATATATATATATATATATATATATATATATATATATATATATATATATATATATATATATATATATATATATATATATATATATATATATATATATATATATATATATATATATATATATATATATATATATATATATATATATATATATATATATATATATATATATATATATATATATATATATATATATATATATATATATATATATATATATATATATATATATATATATATATATATATATATATATATATATATATATATATATATATATATATATATATATATATATATATATATATATATATATATATATATATATATATATATATATATATATATATATATATATATATATATATATATATATATATATATATATATATATATATATATATATATATATATATATATATATATATATATATATATATATATATATATATATATATATATATATATATATATATATATATATATATATATATATATATATATATATATATATATATATATATATATATATATATATATATATATATATATATATATATATATATATATATATATATATATATATATATATATATATATATATATATATATATATATATATATATATATATATATATATATATATATATATATATATATATATATATATATATATATATATATATATATATATATATATATATATATATATATATATATATATATATATATATATATATATATATATATATATATATATATATATATATATATATATATATATATATATATATATATATATATATATATATATATATATATATATATATATATATATATATATATATATATATATATATATATATATATATATATATATATATATATATATATATATATATATATATATATATATATATATATATATATATATATATATATATATATATATATATATATATATATATATATATATATATATATATATATATATATATATATATATATATATATATATATATATATATATATATATATATATATATATATATATATATATATATATATATATATATATATATATATATATATATATATATATATATATATATATATATATATATATATATATATATATATATATATATATATATATATATATATATATATATATATATATATATATATATATATATATATATATATATATATATATATATATATATATATATATATATATATATATATATATATATATATATATATATATATATATATATATATATATATATATATATATATATATATATATATATATATATATATATATATATATATATATATATATATATATATATATATATATATATATATATATATATATATATATATATATATATATATATATATATATATATATATATATATATATATATATATATATATATATATATATATATATATATATATATATATATATATATATATATATATATATATATATATATATATATATATATATATATATATATATATATATATATATATATATATATATATATATATATATATATATATATATATATATATATATATATATATATATATATATATATATATATATATATATATATATATATATATATATATATATATATATATATATATATATATATATATATATATATATATATATATATATATATATATATATATATATATATATTAGAAATAGTAAAATACTATGTAAGTTAGATTTGAAAGTTATTCCAACGAACTAAGTATAATGAAATTGTTATCTAATAGTTTTGGATGAATCCAAGTAACAAACGCCAACGTATACTTTGACTTTCTGGCCAACTCGATCTTCATTCATTTTGCTTCTTTAAAGTTTACAATTGAATTGAAAACTGTGATAAAATATTGTACGTATTTGTATGTTGCGTAGCAGAGAGACTCTTGTTTATAAAAACAATGTTTGGTTTATTTGAATTGTCATTTTATTCTTTGGATCTTTAGTCTTCGCTTAGCGTCTCGTGCATGTCTTTCTCAAAATCATCACCACTAATATACTTCTCGAACACCAAACTCACAATGATATACTTCTCTAAAAAGTCTTTTCTCTCCTAATCTTTATCTAGACGCACCGGTTCACTACGCATAGAGGGGTTAACTACTTTGTGAGATCGGATAACTACGGCGGAGGTTTGATTCAGCTGGTGCTGCATAAACCCATCCAAGTGACAGAGAGACTTGTGCCCCAAGTTATGTGTGATTATTTATATTCGTAACAAGACTTGCTTTACTGGTAACATCCAGTTGAATAGCTTGGCAAAAAAAAACATCCAATTAAATCTTGTAGAACACATGCTCCTCTCATCTTCAACGTTTGAGACTTGAGAGAGTGAATGAAACTGCGTCGTTTCGATCCCTGATCACTGATTCTATGTTATGGTCAGAAATGGATCAGGATCACTGGCCAAAGCTTGATAAAATTTTCTCAGATGGTGACACATAAAACATCCTGTTGTTTTACTCTTGTTGAACCGTGTCCCGTTTTAGTATGTGGCTGCCGAGAAGTGTGGTGTTTAATAAGATACACGATTACTCCATGTCACTTGGGTCCCAAGCCCAAGATCATTAGAACACATAATAACTGGTCAGATTAGCTGGTAAGTAAGAAGATTGCGCCGTAGGATCAGAGTCAGCAACAAACCATAATGTCTCTTCCTCTGAATTTTCGAGCTATAGCCCATAAACAAACACAAAAACCTATTAGACCACGATTATTGAGGGGTTCTTAGGGTGGGGTTCTTAGCGGAATATAAGAACATGTCTCTTAACTGTTAACTTAAAATGCTAAGAACCGGTTCTTAAATAAGAGTTTTAAGAGCCGGTTCTTAACTTTTTTACTTAAAAGTTAAGAAACGGGTTCTTATATTCCGCTAAGAACCTCACTCTAAGAACCCCCAATAATCATGCTCTTAGAGCATCCCCATTAGTGAACCCCTCTTGGGGTTCAAGTTTATAATTTTTTATTATTAATTTTTTTTGTTTGATTTAAAAAAAATAAAAAAATCGAACCAATGGAACCCGCGAAATAGTGATGAATTCGCGGGACGCAGGTTCACTGGGGAGAACTTGGGAGAGGCAGGTTAATCACTGTACATTATTTTAATATTTTTTTTAAGAATCTGTGTGAACCCCCTATAAGAGCATGATTAGGAGTTCTTAGAATGAGGTTCTTAGCAGAATATAAGAACCCGTCTCTTAACTTTTAACTAAAAAAATTAAGAAATGGTTCTTAAAACTCTTATTTAAGAACCGATTCTTAGTTTTTTTAGTTAAAAGTTAAGAGACGGGTTCTTATATTCCGCTAAAAACCTCATTCTAAGAACTCCCCAATAATCATGCTCTAAGTTCATTGATGGGGGTGCTCTTAGTTCGTTAAGCATGTAAGGTCTAAGGTGATCTCCACGAGAAATAGGTGTTTGGGTTTGTGACGTGAATTCATATATATAACGTGTGTGTTCTTCACTTATATTGCTCAAATTTACGAGTGTGCAATGGTCTGAGTTCAAAACTAATATAGCAATTTCGATCTTAGATATTCGAATTATAAAAGCATGCGTATTTATATAATGAATGGCAAATTAAGAGATTAGTTATAAAAGTTGTAAATACATGAGTATATGGAATTAAACTTTTGTTGAGTTATTTTGGATGAGTCGGCGACAAACGTGAGGAGATCAAATCATCAAAAAGGAACCTTCTCAAGCTTCGTGAATGGGGTCTCTGTCTCTACTCTCTACTACATGCCCTACGTATTCAAGCATGCCATAATTTCATGCCCTTGTTTTCCTGATGAGTTTTCATTTTCTTATTTACTTTGTTAGTCTGTAAGTTTTATCAAAGAATTAATTCCGGAAATAATGATATAAACTTGAAATAGACATTTATGAGTGTGTTAGGGACAAGTTTATAATTTTTATTATTAATTTTTTTGTTTGATTTAAAAATAAAAAATCGAACCAATGGAACCCGCAAATAGTGATGAATTCAAGGACGCAAGTTCACTGGGGAGAACTTGGGAGAGGCAGGTTAATCATCGTACATTATTTTAATATTTTTTAAGAATCAGTGAACCCCTATAAGAGCATGATTAGGAGTTTTGATTTAGCAGAATATAAGAACCCGTCTCTTAACTTTTAACTAAAAAAATTAAGAAATGGTTCTTAAAACTCTTATTTAAGAACCGATTCTTAGTTTTTTTAGTTAAAAGTTAAGAGACGGGTTCTTATATTCCGCTAAAAACCTCATTCTAAGAACTCCCCAATAATCATGCTCTAAGTTCATTGATGGGGGTGCTCTTAGTTCGTTAAGCATGTAAGGTCTAAGGTGATCTCCACGAGAAATAGGTGTTTGGGTTTGTGACGTGAATTCATATATATAACGTGTGTGTTCTTCACTTATATTGCTCAAATTTACGAGTGTGCAATGGTCTGAGTTCAAAACTAATATAGCAATTTCGATCTTAGATATTCGAATTATAAAAGCATGCGTATTTATATAATGAATGGCAAATTAAGAGATTAGTTATAAAAGTTGTAAATACATGAGTATATGGAATTAAACTTTTGTTGAGTTATTTTGGATGAGTCGGCGACAAACGTGAGGGAGATCAAATCATCAAAAAGGAACCTTCTCAAGCTTCGTGAATGGGGTCTCTGTCTCTACTCTCTACTACATGCCCTACGTTTTCAAGCGTGCCATAATTTCATGCCCTTGTTTTCCTGATGAGTTTTCATTTTCTTATTTACTTTGTTAGTCTGTAAGTTTTATCAAAGAATTAATTCCGGAAATAATGATATAAAGTTGAAAAGACATTTATGAGTGTATTAGTGACAAAATATATAGTAAAATTGATAAAAGAGATAATAATAATAATAATAATAATAATAATAATAATAATAATAATACAATGTTATCTTATCGTAAAACTTTATATTAAGTTGGTAATGCAGAAATATAACTTCATGATGGGTTAATTACTAGATGATGATTTTCTCTCATAGACGTGTGATTTTGCATGGAAATGAGGGTAAAATCTAGATAATAGACATTAAAGGATAAAAGCACAAAGGACACCAATTCACATGTTCGTATATATCTTCTTTTTTGTTGCTACCAATATGAAATCAAAATAACTTAGACCACTTGCTTGACATGTAGTATTTATTTTATTATAAGATTTCGTGGTTTGAAACTTTGATGATCAAAGAAATTAGATAAACGACATTGACCTAGGAGTTAGAGCTGAAAACCCATTGCCAAGAACTAGTTAGAGCATGATTAAATGAGAATCTCTTGGAGTGAGGTTCTTAGCGAATATAAGAACATGTCTCTTAACTGTTAACTTAAAATGCTAAGAACCGGTTCTTAAATAAGAGTTTTAAGAGCGGTTCTTAACTTTTACTTAAAAGTTAAGAGACGGTTCTTATATTCCGCTAAAACCTCATTCTAAGAACTCCCAATAATCATGCTCTTAGAGCATCCCATTAGTGAACCCTCTTGGGGTTCAAGTTTATAATTTTTATTATTAATTTTTTTGTTTGATTTAAAAATAAAAAATCGAACCAATGGAACCCGCAAATAGTGATGAATTCAAGGACGCAAGTTCACTGGGGAGAACTTGGGAGAGGCAGGTTAATCATCGTACATTATTTTAATATTTTTTAAGAATCAGTGAACCCCTATAAGAGCATGATTAGGAGTTTTGATTTAGCAGAATATAAGAACCGTCTCTTAACTTTTAACTAAAAAATTAAGAAATGGTTCTTAAACTCTTATTTAAGAACCGATTCTTAGTTTTTAGTTAAAAGTTAAGAGACGGTTCTTATATTCCGCTAAAACCTCATTCTAAGAACTCCCAATAATCATGCTCTAAGTTCATTGATGGGGGTGCTCTTAGTTCGTTAAGCATGTAAGGTCTAAGGTGATCTCCACGAGAAATAGGTGTTTGGGTTTGTGACGTGAATTCATATATATAACGTGTGTGTTCTTCACTTATATTGCTCAAATTTACGAGTGTGCAATGGTCTGAGTTCAAAACTAATATAGCAATTTCGATCTTAGATATTCGAATTATAAAAGCATGCGTATTTATATAATGAATGGCAAATTAAGAGATTAGTTATAAAAGTTGTAAATACATGAGTATATGGAATTAAACTTTTGTTGAGTTATTTTGGATGAGTCGGCGACAAACGTGAGGGAGATCAAATCATCAAAAAGGAACCTTCTCAAGCTTCGTGAATGGGGTCTCTGTCTCTACTCTCTACTACATGCCCTACGTTTTCAAGCGTGCCATAATTTCATGCCCTTGTTTTCCTGATGAGTTTTCATTTTCTTATTTACTTTGTTAGTCTGTAAGTTTTTATCAAAGAATTAATTCCGGAAATAATGATATAAAGTTGAAAAGACATTTATGAGTGTATTAGTGACAAAATATATAGTAAAATTGATAAAAGAGATAATAATAATAATAATAATAATAATAATAATAATAATAATAATACAATGTTATCTTATCGTAAAACTTTATATTAAGTTGGTAATGCAGAAATATAACTTCATGATGGGTTAATTACTAGATGATGATTTTCTCTCATAGACGTGTGATTTTGCATGGAAATGAGGGTAAAATCTAGATAATAGACATTAAAGGATAAAAGCACAAAGGACACCAATTCACATGTTCGTATATATCTTCTTTTTTGTTGCTACCAATATGAAATCAAAATAACTTAGACCACTTGCTTGACATGTAGTATTTATTTTATTATAAGATTTCGTGGTTTGAAACTTTGATGATCAAAGAAATTAGATAAACGACATTGACCTAGGAGTTAGAGCTGAAAACCCATTGCCAAGAACTAGTTAGAGCATGATTAAATGAGAATCTCTTGGAGTGAGGTTCTTAGCGAATATAAGAACATGTCTCTTAACTGTTAACTTAAAATGCTAAGAACGGTTCTTAAATAAGAGTTTTAGAGCGGTTCTTAACTTTTACTTAAAAGTTAAGAGACGGTTCTTATATTCGCTAAAACCTCATTCTAAGAACTCCCAATAATCATGCTCTAAGTTCATTGATGGGGGTGCTCTTAGTTCGTTAAGCATGTAAGGTCTAAGGTGATCTCCACGAGAAATAGGTGTTTGGGTTTGTGACGTGAATTCATATATATAACGTGTGTGTTCTTCACTTATATTGCTCAAATTTACGAGTGTGCAATGGTCTGAGTTCAAAACTAATATAGCAATTTCGATCTTAGATATTCGAATTATAAAAGCATGCGTATTTATATAATGAATGGCAAATTAAGAGATTAGTTATAAAAAGTTGTAAATACATGAGTATATGGAATTAAACTTTTGTTGAGTTATTTTGGATGAGTCGGCGACAAACGTGAGGGAGATCAAATCATCAAAAAAGGAACCTTCTCAAGCTTCGTGAATGGGGGTCTCTGTCTCTACTCTCTACTACATGCCCTACGTTTTCAAGCGTGCCATAATTTCATGCCCTTGTTTTCCTGATGAGTTTTCATTTTCTTATTTACTTTGTTAGTCTGTAAGTTTTTATCAAAGAATTAATTCCGGAAATAATGATATAAAGTTGAAAAAGACATTTATGAGTGTATTAGTGACAAAATATATAGTAAAAATTGATAAAAGAGATAATAATAATAATAATAATAATAATAATAATAATAATAATAATAATAATAATAATACAATGTTATCTTATCGTAAAAACTTTATATTAAGTTGGTAATGCAGAAATATAACTTCATGATGGGTTAATTACTAGATGATGATTTTCTCTCATAGACGTGTGATTTTGCATGGAAATGAGGGTAAAATCTAGATAATAGACATTAAAGGATAAAAGCACAAAGGACACCAATTCACATGTTCGTATATATCTTCTTTTTTTTGTTGCTACCAATATGAAATCAAAATAACTTAGACCACTTGCTTGACATGTAGTATTTATTTTATTATAAGATTTCGTGGTTTGAAACTTTTGATGATCAAAGAAATTAGATAAACGACATTGACCTAGGAGTTAGAGCTGAAAACCCATTGCCAAGAACTAGTTAGAGCATGATTAAATGAGAATCTCTTGGAGTGAGGTTCTTAGCGTAATATAAAATATATCTTTTAGTTTTTAACTAAGAAAAACTAAGAGACGCTTTTTTAATAGTCAAATTTATGTCGCATGAAGCTTTATTTCTCATAAACATTATATAATCTTGAAGAAAATATTACATATATTTGTTTACTATACTAGGTGATTAATATGTATATTAAAGTATGGTGCATGGAACATCATTGGGAATTGCATGTAGTGGGCAGTACAATGTGAGACCACCTTCAACTTTTTGACTTGGATGAGAACACATTTCTCTCGGACTAGTACGCATCCCATATCATATGTATGTAAATATACCGCTAGTTACATAAAAACAAACAATATATACTCACGTTTCACCGATAATAACTATACAATATAACATATCATTAACATATATTCGGTTTAATCAGGTATATTGGTTTTAGAAATGGTAAAATATTTTATTTTTTTTTAGAAATAGTAAAATACTATATAAGTTTGATGTGAAAATTATTCCAACGAATTAAATATAATGATATTGTTATCTAATAATTTTGGATGAATCCAAGTAACAAACGCCAACTTATACTTTGACTTTGAGGCCAACTCGATCTTCATTTTTTTTTGTTTCTTTAAAGTTTACAATTGAATTTGAAACTGTGATATAATATTGTACGTATTTGTGTGTTGTGTAGTAGAGAGACTCTTGTTTATAAAAACAATGTTTGGTTCATTTGAATTGTCATTTTATTCTTTGGATCTTTAGTCTTCGTTTAGCGACCCGTGCATGTCTTCCTCAAAATCACACCACTAGTATACCTTTTTTTCTGTAACTTAACCCCTAATATGCTTCACGAACCCAAAACTCACAATGATATACATATACTTCTCTATGCCAAGGGTCCAAAACACTTAAATCAAAAATTTTAAGTTACCCCACTGCGCTTTTTGATTCATTTTGTATAACTATTTTGTTGTATGAAAACGCGTTAGATATAACAGACTAATAGACATATATAAAATTCTATCAATATAAATACTTTAGAATTCTATAATAGGAGAACAACTCAGGAAATTGTCAGCGATCAAGCTTTAAAAAGTTTCTGATTAAATGATGCATTCCTTGTAAAAAAAGAACCCTTTTTATTTTGAGTTTAATATTTATTAGAAAAAGAATTCTATAATACAGGCACCTGACTTATACAAGGAATTAAGTACAGTTTCATAGACAGTTGAGTTATTGATTTCAATTAATAAATCCTTAAAAAAAAGGTTCCACTCAATTTTATAATCACCACTGCCGACCAGCCTCCTTTAACAAGTGACAGCTTTTTGGAAAATTTCCGTTAATTCATGAGCTTTTCAATATGTTCACACAATAACTTTTGCGGCTAAGTTCGGATAATCGTTCGAGAACAGATCACACGCTAAAATGTACTCACATCAGAAGAAATCAAACTTTACTCAACCCACAGTCTACGCAACATAATATATACCAGATTTAATCAACAACCAAGTCAGTATATAACTACTGAAGATTACGTATATGTAAATGCATAGCCCTATCTAGTTTATTATATTAGGATTGAAAAAAACGATCAAATCTTATTTTTTTAAAATCACTCTCTTTCAAATCCCAAAATCAAAAGCATGCATTTCGTAATAAACAACGCACTGATTCTGTTTTATTTCTTCTACATCTATCATACACAACACTAAGTAAACGACACAAAACTTAGACACATTTATTTAATTATTATCGTTATTGTATCCTTTCGACTGTTTTTTTTTGGGGACAAATTGTATCCTTTTGATTGTTATAAAATAACAAAACATATATACAAAAATTCAAAAAAGAACACCATCAAATCATGTCTATATATTCAAACCCTCATACATTCACATCTCTAAGTCCATCATAACACACCTAATCTCATATACAAAAACGTATTCAAACCAAACACTAATATTTGTATTGAAATAATGTCGTTGGAAGGATTCTCCACTAAAGCTAGAGGCTTAGGTAACAATAACAACATGGGAGGTGGAGGAACAGGGACTAAGTGTGGACGGTGGAATCCAACGGTGGAGCAAGTGAAACTTCTGACGGATCTGTTCAAGGCGGGGCTACGAACACCAAGCACCGACCAGATTCAAAAGATCTCTACGGAGCTGAGTGTCTACGGTAAGATCGAGAGCAAGAACGTGTTCTATTGGTTCCAGAACCATAAAGCTAGGGAAAGACAAAAGCGCCGTAAAATCTCCACCGTCGATTACGATCATCGTCAAGACACAAATATCTCTCTTTCACATCGACACAACCCATGTCATCACCAAACACCACCTAAAGGTTAATAAAGATCTATTTACCATTTTTGTACAACATGTTACATATTATATATGCACATGTACCAAAATGTGTTTTTTTTTCTCTTTCTTTAGATACTTTTGAAGGCTGTGAAGAAGAGGAGAATGTGATAGAGACATTGCAACTCTTCCCATTATCAAATGTTGAAAGAGCTAATATTACTGCTGCGAGCTACAACGAATACATAAGAGAGCATGTCAATACCACGGTGTTTTCCACATACTCATCATGCGGAGCTGAGATGGAACATCCGCCGTTGGATCTTCGACTAAGCTTTCTATGAATGTGTTTTCATTTTAACGACTCTAATGGAATCCAAAAAAAAAAACATGAGACCCAAATATGCGGAGTTATATGCTAAGAACCCGATCAGAAGATGATGTGCTAGAATTAACATTGGTGTCAAAACTCAAAAGAATATTCATGAATAAAATATCAAATATTTTCGGTGTAATGGATTAGCTAGGTGTGTAGTAGCACTTTAGAAGTTGTAGTTACATCTAGCTATCATGCGACTGAGACTTGTGAGAGCAGCATTATCACACAAAAAAAAAGGGGTGCTTAGCCCTATGGACCCCACAAAAATGGCAAGCAACGATGCTTTCAGCTGTAAAATAAGTGCCGCGTTTTGTTTGTTGCTTTAACTATTCGCGGATCCTCGCAAACGGCGTGCTTGGTGGTTTTGTTTTTTTTTTAATCAAATAGAAGAAAAAAAAGGAAAAATATGCTCTAACAACCCTAATTATAATCGTATCCCGAGCCATTATTATTGTGTGTTTTTTTAGCTAAAACATTAATTAACCTTGTTACACCATTTTCTACGATTAGTAAATGGGTGTAACTGATTATTCACTTATTCATAAAAGGAATATTATGAATTAAAGGAATGAATATTTCTGGAATAAAAAAATGGAATAATAAATTAAATGGAATAAGAACTGAAAATATTTTTGGAATAGCATTCCACTCATTCACGAAAGATTATGATCTTGAATAAAAGGAACAAAATTTACAAAGGATTTACTTGTTTTGTTCCATTCCAAAAACAGGATATATGGAATTGTTTCTAAAAAGTCTTCATGTAACTGGTAAACATTTTATGGAAACATGTGGAATGATCCATTCCAAATAGTTTTATTCCACAAAATGACATTCCAATTCCAGCCTATGTGTACAACTACAATTTATCAAAAAAATACGAGAATATTATCAAAAAAAAAGATTAAATTTGAAGAATCTTTCTTCTCTCAATTAAGGGATTGGTCTTTAAACACAAGCACTGCTTCGGTTATTTCCATTTGGTTCGGTTCGGTTATCTCTCAGCCTCTTCATATCGGGCTTAAGATTTAAGCCCATTATCATCTTACAAGCCCAATCCAGAAAGGAGTAATAATAAAAAGAGTAGCAATTAGCTCAGAGGAGTTTTCCTGAAGAAGAAGCAAAAGCTTTGAAGCTCCGTCGCGAAACCGCCAGATCGGAACTTCTCCATTGATCGGAATCACTAGTAGCAAGGCAAAGGTCGATTCTCCGAACATGGACGTGATAAAGACGCAGCAGATATCAGCAAGGACGATCGAGAAAGTCGTCGTTCACCCACTCGTCTTGCTCAGCATCGTCGACCACTACAACCGCGTCGCCAAAGACTCGCGCAAGCGCGTCGTCGGCGTTCTCCTCGGGAGCAGCTCACGCGGCGTCGTCGACGTCACCAACAGCTACGCAGGTATCGCCTCTACCTTTGTCAGATCTCAATTTAGGGTTTTGGATTTCGATTGAGCTCGGTTTGGAGTTGGATTGAATGAAAAAAAATGTAATCTTTGGATGATTTTTAATCTCTGGACACGTCACCAGGAGTGACAATTTGGTGAATTTTGATTTTGTAGTGCCGTTCGAGGAGGATGACAAGGATCCGAGTATATGGTTTCTTGATCATAACTACCATGAGTCGATGTTCCACATGTTCAAGAGAATTAATGGTACTTCTTCTCTGAAAGGCTAAAGCTTAGAGACTATATATAATGATGAAGGAAGCATGTTTTTAACGAAAAATCTTTGATTTTCAGCTAAGGAGCATGTTGTAGGTTGGTACAGCACAGGTCCTAAACTTCGGGAGAACGATTTGGATGTTCACGCGTTGTTCAGTGGGTTAGTTTTCCAGCTTAATCATTCACATTCTTATTATGTTTTGTTGACATGGGAGATGGATTGAGGATTGACTGGTTAGTTTTAAGTTAGGGTAGAGCATTTTGATTGTTAATTAAGAAGCTTCGTTTTGCTTTTGGTTGGTGCTGCAGCTATGTTCCAAATCCAGTGTTGGTTATAATTGATGTCCAGCCTAAAGAACTTGGGATCCCCACTAAAGCTTACTATGCAGTGGAGGAGGTCAAGGAGGTAACATACGCTTCCTAATCTTTTCGTTTTGTACAGTTGTGACCTTATATTTAACCAGCTTGATTATTATCTCTTCAGAATGCGACTCAGAAAAGCCAGAAAGTCTTCGTTCATGTTTCTACAGAAATAGCCGCTCATGAAGTCGAGGAAATTGGTATGTCCACAAGGTTTACAAGTCTGGTGAATAAAATCGTTTTGTGATTGGATTTGAGGAAGGTATTATGACACTTGCCTGTTTTTTTTTTTCCTTGTTCTCTAATAGGTGTGGAACATTTGCTCAGGGATGTGAAAGACACAACGATCAGTACCCTTGCGACTGAGGTATTTGACTTCACAATATTTCAACGTTTCATTATCTTCCCTTTAGTCGTGAAATCATGATGGGTGGTGCTTGGAGGATTCATATCATTGCGAAGTTTGTATATATGAACATAATAGTTACTGGGTAAGGACTGAAATAAATTTGTATTGTATTTTGCACCAGGTCACTGCCAAACTTACTGCATTGAAGGGGCTGGATGCACGTCTTCGGGAGATCCGGAGTTACCTTGACCTTGTAGTTGATGGGAAACTCCCCCTAAATCATGAGATTTTATACCATCTGCAGGTTAGAACTTGTTTAGTGTTCTGATTCTACAATTATGGTTATAAACTTCTGGACGTTATCAAATTCTTTGTGATCTTTGCTCTTTGCAATGTTATAGTATGTGTCTGCTACTATGGATTTTAGGTAATGAAATTTTCCTGTTCATAATCTGCAGGATGTTTTCAACTTGCTTCCGAACCTGAATGTGAACGAGTTGGTCAAGGCCTTCTCAGGTGAGTTTCTTCCGTCAGTATTATTATTTTTGTACTTCTTGGATGCATGAGTCTTAGTGAGTTTATCACGTGCAGTGAAAACAAATGACATGATGCTCGTTATCTATCTATCGTCCCTCATCAGAAGTGTAATTGCGCTCCACAACTTGATCAACAACAAGGTCAGATCATAACTCTTTCACTCTCCTATGTTCTTAGCACTGCTCATTACTTTGCTTGTGAATTTATTCTTGGGATGATATGTTTCAGTTGCTGAACAAGGAACATGAAAAGGCAGAGGACTCAAAGCCCGTGGCCATACCCGCCACGAGCTAAATCTTGCTGATGAGATATGATTTACTTTAGTCATCATTGTCTCCCTGCGATGATGAAGGCGGCCGTTGTTTGTTGTCTCTCCCAATAGAACAAGTGGGTGGTTGGAACGAGTTTAGTTTGGTATCAGGTTTCTTTCTGAGTGTTGGCTTTCATCTGTTGTTCTGATTCTGAACGTGTCAAACAGGCTTTTTCATTTTATCTTTCAAGTTGGTTAGGGCTTAGAGTCCTTTTTTGAGTGGGGTTCATGATGATACACGGTTTCACTATTAATGTGTCGAAATCACCACAAACATTTGCAATTCAAGCTGGTTCCATTATTCAAAAGTGCCTCTAGATCGAGTTCTAGTTCATCAACAATAATACAGGTTTAGATAAAATATCACTGAAATTATTTAAAAGATTACAAAAATAGAAGATATAATTTAAAGTATAAACAATGTTTTTAAAACCGGACCTATTGGATCGGGTTTGACCATGAACCGGTTATATAACTGGGTTGGTCTAGTAATTGGTTCGACCATGAAACTGCCACATTGCCGGATTATATTTCAGAGTTATTAAACCAATAAAAACCACTAAAACTATCAAAAATCTATAAACCATCCATATAAACAAAAAACTAATTTATATTTATAATATTTTATGTTCAAAATTGATTTATATTTTAACTATGCATCATGTTTACTAATATTATTTTTATATTTACATACTAAAAAATATTAAACCATATTATTGAACCAGGTTTGATCCGGTCGAACCATATTGAACCGTGACCCAAAATATTTCCGGTTCAGCTTCCGGTCCGGTTTTAAAAACACTGAGTATAAATGAATAAATTAAATAAATAAAACTTACCAGTAAAGCAGTGTTTTTAAAACCAGACCGATCCGATGGTTTGACCGGGTTCGACCATGAACCAGTTATATAACCGGGTTGGTCTAGTAATTGGTTCGACCATGAACCGGCCACATAGCCGGATTATATTTCAAAGTTATTAAACCAATAAAAACTACTAAAATTATCAAAAATCTATAAACCATCCATATAAACAAAAAATTAATTTATATTTATAATACTTTATGTTCAAAATTGATTTATATTTTAACTATCCATCATGTTTACTAATATTACTTTTATATTTACATACTAAAAAAATATTAAACCATATTATTGACCATGTTTGATCCGGTCGAACCATATTGAACCGTGATCCAAAATATTTCCGGTTCAACTTCCGATCCGGTTTTAAAAACACTGCAGTAAAGAGAGGTAAGCCCTATTTTATTTATATTTTAACAAATTGCATTACATATTTTTTTGTTAAATTACTTATTTTATGCTACTTTAACCATTTATAAAACACTGCGGCTGGTGGTGGTTTCTTCTCACTAAATCCGTATAGACCATCAGTCTCTGCCATCCATGTACATCGAGTACATCTTTTAAAATCTCTAAGCGCATCGTAAATGTCGAACACACCTTTTGTTACTTTGCCTTGATGAAATTCACAGAAGTATAGTGTACTATTAAAAAAATTAACATAAAACTGCTAACGATATGATTCACCGTTCTTAAGAGCACGCGACCCTATATCATCGTCTGCTGATTTACAATGCACATCAAGAATATATGTATTATTATTCTTAATTTCGACTTTCATTAGCGGCCCTGTAATGGGAATTTTATAACCTTCTGAACATATCAATGATAATATCACCATTATGGTTATAGCAAACCAAAAAATAGATGTCAGCTTTTTCTTTGATGAGTTTGTCATGATGATAGGCTTGTAGTGAAGCCATTAATGTTATCAAGAATACATAATTTATATAGCAAAATAAATTATATTAATTTAATTTAAATACCGAAATTAGTTAAAAAAAAGTCACTAGAGTTCTTGAGTAGTTATAAGAAAGCAAAGTTGCTCAAATAATTCCAAAGGGTATAGATTTAGACAAATTAATTGTCTAAGATACATTTTCCCATTGAAAATAACTTTCTCTCAAATATGCCCTTTTATATAAAGTTTATAATCATTTTTTATTATATTATATAATATAATTAAAATAACCACTACGAAATACCATCCAAAGTTATAAAGTATACAATAAAAAGACATAACAGATGCTAAATTAATTTTGAATAGCTAAATTAGTTAAAAGTCACAAAAATATATGTGAGGAATTATAGGTGATATTAATGATATTGTCTTTTTAATAATTCATAATCTATATCTAATAAGATATGAATACACTATAAAATAATGTATATTAATTTATGTTGAAATAACCTAAATTAAAATAAATATGATTCTCACGAGGAGTCAGTGAGTCACTGTTTGTCTCGTGTCCCGATTTGGTTTGTTTATTAGTATATGTCCCACCAGGTGAAGTAGAGCGAGAGAAACTTTGCCTTGAGATTCTGACAATATTCAAAGATCACTTACAACTTGCGAGGAGGATTCATCATCTTGGTGGGTGATGGAACCCGTACAGCCACATCTCGATGCTCTTGTCTCCGCTAAAGCAATCCATGGCTCAAGTGGTTGTGAAGACGACAGAAAAAGAAAAGAGCTCATCACCAGCAACGGAGAGTCTCATCAGAGCTCCAGCGGAGAGGAGGAGGAAGATGAGATAGTGAAGGATGAAAAGAGGAGATCTAACGTGTCCGTGTGTTCAGTGGAAGTAGATCTGGAGCTTGGTTTGCCTGAGAAACCGGTACATTTGTTGTCGGAAGATGAGAAAGATTGCAGAATCTGTCACATGAGCTTGGAGTCAGTGAATCTTGAATCCGGTGTTCCTATCGAGCTTGGTTGTTCTTGCAAAAATGATCTCGCTGCTGCTCATAAGCATTGTGCTGAGACTTGGTTCAAGATCAAAGGAAACAAGTAAGAAAAACTATATTGTCTGAATATTTGGTTAATTTTGTCGGAATGTTTCTATATTTAGAAAGCTGTCTTCTCTTGGGTGAATGATGCTTTAGTGTGACTATAGCTCATGTTTTTTTATTGTGATGTGATTTTATGGTTTGGTTGCATCAGAATCTGTGAAGTATGCGGGTCAATTGCTGGTAATGTTATTGGAACCGTTGAGCCGGAGACTGAGAATAGTCGGAGTGAAGTAAATGGTACAATGACGCAAGCTATGAGAACATCTGGTCCACGGTTGGCGGAAGCTAGAAGCTTCTGGCAAGGTCACCGGTTCTTGAATTTCCTTTTAGCTTGTATGGTCTTTGCGTTTGTGATCTCATGGCTCTTCCACTTCAACGTTCCCTCCACATAGCAAAAAAGTAAGAGTCCATCATAAAAAAAGGTAAAGAGAAGAAAACGGGTTAAAGTAGCAAAAGTACATCCCTCTTGTGCCTTGTTACACTTTTAAGTTCAGTGAAGTTAGCTTAAGACCTAGGAGAGCTAAGTGATGTCGATTTTTCCGGTTTTCATTTCCATCTAAAAATGTTTTGTGGTTGCCAATAACGTATATAGAGCCTAGCTTAATGCAAGTGCAGTGTTGTGAAGTCTCTTCTCTCATTTCATTGCATTTATGAGAAATCTGATCACTTATACATTGCATTTGCATCCCACGAGCAGAGCCGGGCCGGCTTGACCCAACACATTTGAAACATTTGTATGGGTCCCCATTCTGTAGAGCCCTTTTAAAAAAAAAACTTATATATATATATATATATATATATTAATATAATAATGGATAAAATATTAAAATGTAAGAGAAAATAACAAATGTAATTTATAAAATAATGTAAAATTATAATTTTTATATCAAAAAAATATTATAAATATTAAAACAATTTTATTTTTATTTTTAAATTGCAAAATTTGCAATTATTTTAAAAAAAATAACTAAAATTTAGTTTTTCTTTGAAAAAAATTGGATGAAGTTATATAACTTTTTAATTTCGTTTGGGACTCCTAAATTCTCAGGTCCGGCTCTGCCCACGAGTTCAATGGTTCAATGTTAAAATCCATTTTCATGAGATCAGAAGGTGGTAAGAAACAATCCATAAACAATAAGCAAAATCAAGAAGATATGAAACAAAAGTGAACAATAAGTAATTTATTTCACCATTATATAAAAATATTATACCATGACCACAAAAACATATGATAAATTTTATTATTTGACAAAGTTGAAGGTAGGTCAGCTAGACCAAGAGGACTTTTGGATGATTGAAAGATCTTTTTGCCGACAATCAAGGAAATGAAAACTTTAACAACTAGGTATCATGAAAAAAATCTGGATTGAATAGAAGAAGCAATAATGAATCATTGAACTCCAAGTTGAAAAACTCAAATCATTGAATGTCATAATGATCAATGGATATTCTTTATGAGACATAAAGAATCTTTGTCCTCTCATGAATCTAAGTACAAACTAGAAATCTAGTATAACCATAAGAAAAATATCCACCTTCAGTTTCCAAATAATATTATTTGCAACAACAATATTAAAAGCATATAATCAATAAGATTTTGTTTGTTTTTTTACTATTTTTCTTTAGTTTTTTTTTTCCTTGTATAACTAAAAGGTATAATAGATATATTAATAAATATATTTCAGCAACATTAATAAAATAAAAAAATAAGGATAAAACTAGAAAATTTAACAAAACTTATGCATTAAAAATATAAAACGACACTTAAAATAAAATAATATTTTAATCAAATACAATCTGAGTGCTTAGGTCTTGGGCTCAGAGGTTTGTTCTCTCTTTGAAGCAAATGTTTCAGCAACCAACAAAGGGAAAGCTATGGTAGCATCACAGTGCACCTACAAGAATGATCCATCATATAAAAAAAAAGCAACTCTAAAACCACTTATGTAGGTAGATGTGAAGAAGAGAGATCAAAGAAAGTTTGAGTCAGACCTTGACGGTTTTAGCAGATCCTCTTATTTTACCCCATGAAACTGCTTCATCAGGGCGTGCACCTGAGTCACTCCCATCAAACTCTTGCCCTGTATTTATGAACACAGCGTAATCCGCACCGTTACGCATCATGTTGGCATTACATATGTGGTGCTTCGGCAAGCCTCCTCCAAGAATGATTATCCCTGTCTTTCTTGGAGTTGCATGTACTGCTTCGCCATTCATAGCTCTTATATCTATTCATAATTCATAAAACAATAACTGGTTAGAGGACCATATCTTATAATATTCTATGGATTGCCTCATTGAGTTAAAGAAGGTACCTTGCACTACGTCGATGACAAGGCCAGAGGTGCGAAAGGAGTGAAAATAGAGCATATCGCCGAGAGAACCATCTGTTATCCCCGGGCAGAACACTGGAATGTTCATCTACAAACACACCACAAGACGCTGGAAAATTTCAATAAACCATGCAAAATAAAATTACTACAAAGGTTTAGTTTTGATGTTACCTTGTAAGCCCAATAAAGGTATGAACTCTCATTGTTTATTTCTTTTCCCAGCCGTGCTAACAGTTTAGAAGGTGTCCACAACACATTCTACAATGAAAAAAGATTAGAAGGTTTCATTATCTCCTCTCGTTACATTTGGTTAGAAGCAAAACGGATACCTCTTGTTTCTGTTCCTTGAGCATCTCATCAAAGATGGGAATGATCCAATCCTCAAACTTGCAGTAGTTATCATTAGGAACCAGCAAGTTACCGATTCGGTTAAGCCCTTTAGACCGAAGATAAGCACCTGGTAGAGAGAAGTCACCTTTATATGTAGGTGCAAGGCATTTAATTAGATCTTCCTCTACACCACCAGTTGTCGAGACTATTACATCAACCTTACAGAATCAATCAGCAACTTTTAAGTAAAGAAGTTACTAATAAAGTTAGAGTCGAATTGAGGCTATAAACATATTTTTAAGAACTTTAATAATTAAATAAAAAAAAATTCTAAATCCGTCTAAAAATCATAATTTTTTGGAGGTCAAGGCTAATGTTCTAATCGGATGTGATAAGATTCGGTCCTGAACAAAGCCAAAGCCAGGGCCGGATCTGCAATTTCCGTGGCTATAAACATATTTTTAAGAATTTTAATAAATAAATTAAAAAATTCATAATTTAAGAGTCTATTCCTATATTAAAAAAAAATTCAGGAGTCTATTCATAATTTTTTTTGGAGGTCAGGGCTAATGTTTCAAGTGGCTGTGCTAAGATCCGGCCCTGATCAAAACCAAAGCTCAATTAATTAACATCCATAAACAGATCACTAACCATATGATGCTGAACAAGATATCGAATTGTCTCTCTAACACCAGATGAAACAAGATTCGAAGTGAACCCCAGAAATATCTTACACCTCACGGACTCATTCTCCTCTTCAGCTACTGTAGCTTCATCAGCAAGTCTCCATTCTAGCTTCAATACAATTCAAACAGCATGTTAGGTCAATGTCACAGTCATAAAAAAAAGAACTATGAATTTCTCTAACCATTTGATTGACGATATCGATAGCTTCGCCGAGATTCGAGGCTTGGAATCCTGTAGTGAGCATTGATCGGAGAAGCTTAGGGTAATTGACTCCTTGATTAAAATCGTATCCTTCGATTTTGTCACACTTGCCTTCTAACGATTCGGATTCCTTGAAAACCGTGGAGTGAACGGTAGAGAAGACACGATCCTCCTCCATATTGGTCGAAGAACGAACTGGAACTGTGAAGGAGTTCTAGGGTTCTAGGACAAGAAGCTTTGCTGAGAAATGATTGGTTCGGTCCGAATCTAAACTCGGTTTTTAAATAATCCCGCGGCATGGCGCGATTGGATCCGGTATTGGTTTAGTTCGGTTTATCCGGTACACTCGTATATGTGTTTTTCTTTGCGGCTCTGTTTCTGATGGTTCTGGCTCTCTCCTAATTCAATTACTCAAAAACGTGAATCAATCAAATCTTATATATTTATTTACATCCTAATAGAAACAGAAAAATACTCTGATTTAAAGTAGCAGACAGAGAGCAATAGATGTCTTCAAAACCAGTCTAGAATGTTACACTTACACACATGTGTATTACTTGGTTTTGATGATAAAATTTGATTTAACACGATTATCGATCATGAAAAATTATACAACTTGTTACTAAGATTGTGATATTTTATTTACTGGGTGTGTGCCATACATTTGTGGTAGATGTGGTTCATTAGTCGCTCTCTTGAACCAACGTACTAATCCCCAGCATTGTATAATTACAACAAAAAAAAAGAACATAAAAACAAAACCCAAAAGATCACACAGCAAAGTCACGTTGATTTATTTGGCCATCAGTTGGAGTAGTTATAGGTTGGTCTTAGTAATACAAGGAACCTGACACATGAAACAATCTATTGATAAGTTGATGTAGTTATTATGGAATAGAGACTACTAGAAGGTATGAAAACGGTATATACCTTTCCACCAATTTCCTCTGGAAGCAGAGGCGGTTGTGTCAGTGCGATCATCAGTTTCTTTGGGGTGATGATGTGATGGAGAAGTGGAGGAGGCATCATGAGCTCGTGGAGGTGAATAGTGTTGCTGGCCTCCGTAGTAGATGGATGAGCTGAAATACGAAGCTTCTCTTCTTTCATGGCTGCTTCTCTCATCTTTGGAAACACACACCCAAGAAACATATATCATATATCATATTCGTATTTTTTTTAACTTCATCAAATTGTAAAAAGTTTGAATCTCTATAGACTAAGCAATCGTTTGATGCAATCATCCCCACGGTCTTGCTTCAATATACACACTACACTTCAACTAGAATGATATTTTTGAAGACTAATAAGTAATAAGTGACTTTTTCTGAAGAAAACTATATATTATTAATTTATTATAGGTATATGAATTGAATTTACCATTTTATTATTCTAACAATAACAGAAAATGAAAAATCAGTGTATGTTTTTTTACAAAAGAAACGTAGATTACCAGTGGTTTGAGAAATGATACTAGTGTGATTTCCCTTCTTGCCTGCTACCTGCATTATAGAATGGGTTCAAATTATCTGCAAACTCAATTATAAAAAAAAAACAAAAAACTCCGGACCACATATACATACATACACCGACACATGGTATGCATGAATGTGATAATTTCTATGCTTACTTGTCGTTTAGCTAGTAAGAAAAATTCTTTATGACTTTGTATGAAAAGCCTTAATTATCTTTTTTTTAACTATAGCCTTAATTATCTATTACAATTTATTTCCAGAAAATCTACATAAAGTGCATCATATATATTTCAGTTTTATTAGAGTTGTCATGGATATGTAAAATCAACAATTTTCAACTAAATTCTATACAACATCGAAATATACATGTTATATGCACATACTAACATATGTAAAGTATATAGATTACCGGAGGGAAAATGGAGTCGAGTATAGTTGAACAAGACGAAGCAGAAGAAGCAGAGGCAGCTGACCCTCTCGGGCCAAACAAATGATCAAACGAAGAGGGTGAAGAAGATGAGGAAGGAGCTTTGGTTTTCTTGATGTCCATAAATGGTCAATATATGTAGTAATTAGTGACTAATTAACTAAATTTTAATTACAATGAGTTTTCTTGACAGAGAGAAGGATGTTGATTTGTTGAGTGAGAGAGAGAACTAGTAAGATAGAAATGGATAATGTATAGTTTAATTAATGATGACTTTAGTTTTTTCTTATTTGTTTTGCCCTAACTCCCCAACGGTCTGTTATATAACCAACTTCTGATGAGAAAGGAGATGGGTTCACGTGATTCCCACGTGGCTCTGCCGCCGGCTTCAGCTCTCTCCACTCTGCCACGTGTCTTTTCTTACAGATGCTGTGGATAAACTTTGCTTCTTCTACATTTAATTCACCCTCTGTGTATGTCATTTGGATAAGTTCTTGACCTGACCGCTTCGCTTCACTTTATACACATGAAAAACAAAAACTCGTGTTGATCTTTGGCATATACATGCACACTCAAATCTCCATTTCCTTCATTTCTTATATTAAATGCTATGATAATTCGATCATGCATGTGACTCAAATCGACTTTTTCTTAAATGTGTAGCTTTTTCTTCTATATAATATTTTTCAGTTCTGAATAACATTATTTTGGAGTATGGAGTAAAGGGTTATTCAATGACATATTCAAATCTCGAATATTAAAGTTTTGACCTAAATAATTAGTTTTGATCCAATGTAGGAGATGGATTGTTGTAAGACTTACAACATTTTTTTGGTTGAAAATAAGAATATGAATATAAATATATGGATAAGAATATAAATATAAATAAGAATATGAATAATCATAAGATATGGAATCTATTTCACATTCATTCGTAGACTTATTATATATAGCA
This sequence comes from Brassica carinata, assembly GCA_016771965.1. Taxonomy (NCBI): domain Eukaryota; kingdom Viridiplantae; phylum Streptophyta; class Magnoliopsida; order Brassicales; family Brassicaceae; genus Brassica; species Brassica carinata. Next base: position 1,483,265 of record CM028691.1, on the reverse strand, counting down.
CATTATACTCCTTTAATTGATATATATATTAGTAACTTTAATTGATATATATATATATATATTAGATATACTGATTGATATTTTGGTATCTAGCTATAGGTTAGATTGGTAGAAACTGTAGTTTTGGATTTTTTGCTTTAAGATTTAAAGAATTAAACCTAAAACTGTAGAAAAATTGATTTCTAGAGCCATTACGGGGATGATTGGTAAGTGATGTAACTTTATATTTTTTGCTGTAGAATTTAATCTGTAGATTTATTTGTTGTACCTTTCCTTGTTGTAGATTTCTAAAACACTAATTTTTTGCTTTGGAAATAAAACTCTCTACGGCCATTTTTTGCTGTAGACTAAATTTTGGCTGTCCAGAGCATCTACAGCCCCAACCAATCATCCTCTATATTTCTTTTTAAAGATTTTGGGCTCTAACTTTAGTTTTTATTAATAAAGCTTGATTGCTTTGATTTTATTGTTATAAAGAGAATTACGGCTGTGTAGAGCACTCAGAACCAACACCAATCACCCCAGTATTAACCAGTAAAGATGTATTTGATCTTTTTACCAGATATTCCGATCTAAGCCAAGTATATATCTGTAGATTTTGGCGGTCAAGTGAAGTTATAATCATATCAAAATTTGATCTCATACATTGATTTATTCCAAATTTAAAGGAGGGCTTGCAAAACAAGCTGGAACAGTTAGGCATATTCCACGTTTATCTTCTCTTAGATTTACATTTTATCTTCTCCAGATCTAGCAGGATTCGCCATATAATAGTTACTTTTGGATATATAATTATATATAAGAATCAAAATGATTTGGGCGGATATATTGATATTCCACCCAGACATGTTGTAATTTGTAAACGCATGCATACATACCAACATCAAATGAACATAAATGGCTTACAAATGCTCAAATACTTGCGATCTAAGAAGTCGACAGTGCTTGAAAGAGGTAATATAAATCCTTTCATTCTTCAATTCTTTTAGTACTTTGACTGTTGTTTTAAACTTTTGCTCTCTTTACAGAGTATGGGGACAAAACAATTCGAGGAAGACTAAGCTACTTGAGACATGAAGCATAAGAGAAGTTTATGGCTTTCATCCTGAAGAATCTTGTTATCCGATTTCATTTTGAATGTATGTTTGTTTTTAAGATTGCTATTTGTTTCTGGTTTTAAACTTATGCTATCTTATCTATTTTAAGTTTGTTTTCGAAGTTGAACTTGATGAAATGTCTTATGTTTTCAATGGATAATTTGGATATGTATGGTTATTTTTCTTAAATCTGGTTTACTTCGGTTATATTTGGTTTGTTTCGGTTCTTTGGTTATTTTTTTTGTAAAATCCGAACCAACCGAATCCAATATGTTCTCGGTTTAGGCGGGTTTTGAAAATTAAAACGGACCGATCCGAACCTGTTAGTTCGAACCGACCGCACTCAAAAGTCTCTAATAACCGAATGGGACTTATATGTTATGATCCGAAAACCGAAAACCCGATTACACGAACCGAACCCGATCGGGGCCCGAACGCCAGGCCTAGTTGCACCACTACTCTTCGCGGCCGCTGTGTATTCATTTTCGGAAACTTTGAAAAAAAAAAAAACAATTCAAACAAAATGTCTGGGTGGTGTAGTCGGTTATCACGCTAGTCTCACACACTAGAGGTCCCCGGTTCGAACCGGGCTCAGACACTTTTTAATTATTTTTCTCCCCACCGTTTGCCACGTCATCAGAATCTACACGTACTAGGTGGGGCACGATTGACCACCCTAAGGGCGAAAACAAAAAGAGCTGATTAAACGAATCGGAGAATCAAATTCGAATCAGAAAACTCATCGGAGCTTTGTTTTTTTTTCTCCTTCGTCGTTCGGAGCTGATATCGATCTCATCTTGCCGCCGTTCTCAGTTTCAGAGGAAGAGACGAATCGAGGAGGGGGAGATGGATTGGGACAACGTAGCAGCTGAGGATGTGATCGAGGCGCTGAGAGAAGTGGAATGGTCGACGCCTCCTCGTTCGTTGGGAGAGTTCTTCTCTAGATTCGCGTTCCCTCGCTCTTTCTCTAAGTGGAAGAGCCGTCTCAAATGCAATCTCTATTAGTAATTATTATTACTACTCTTCCTCTCTTCAAAGTTCTGAGCTTTTGGATCTTATGATCTCTTGATTACTTTGTTTCGTTATGTTCATGCAGTTATAGGACGAATTACTTTATCCTGGTGATATTCGTTCTGGGTTAGTGAAAAAATCTTGTCTTTTTGGGTTTAAAGTTAAGATCTTGTAGAGTTTGTTAAGAGATGGTTTTGTATTGACTCAGGCCTTGCTTTGATTACAAGACCATTGGCTATTGTGGGTGCTGCTTTTACGGCTTTGAGCATAGCTTTCCTTAACGACAGGTAATTGACTTCTTTATCTCTGCTTTGCAATACGATTTAGGCTCCATGGCAACCTGAAGGGTGGGATAGGTTTGCATGAATTTGGATCGGATGATGATGGGATCCTTTGTATACAGTGGTTGCCTCTTGACCTGTATTTTCTGTGTTGAAATAGATAAGTTTTGTGGTTTTGGTTCTGGCAGTTTGAGTGTTTTAAGGTGGCTTTTCTAATTTGTAATATGCATAGATTCGAGGAGGGTACGCTCCTTTGTCTTCAGTGTCTTCTCTTGAACTGGGCTTTCAGTATTGGATTTTTGATAGGTTTTATGGTCTTGCTTTCTTCATATTTGTGTGTTTCAACGTTGCTTTTCCAAATTGTATTTGCATGGATTGGAGGACAATAGGCTCCTTTGTCTTCAATGTTTGCTCTTTAAGTGGACTTGGAGTATTGGATTTTGATAGGTTTTATGGTCTTGGTTCGTCATATCTGAGTGTTTCATCGTGCTTTGTTTCATTCCCGTTGTGGCGATTTGATTGTTCATTTTTGCTTATCAGTTATTCCAAAGTATTGTAGTGAATGCTAGTGTGTGATTGTTCTCCATAGCAGAATCTATTGGGTGTTGAAGCTTAAAGGTGTTCGTTCTCTCTTGCAGTTTTGCTGCTACTTTTAATGAGAAGTGTATAAGAACTATTAGGCTTTCCACACATGGCCGCAAAATGAGGCCTCCCACATGTGAGTTTTTTAAATTTATTTTCCATCGAAGATATAAAGAGAGCTCTTAGTTAACAACTCAATATTATGTGAGGACTTGCAGGCCTGTCATCCGTGGGAGATCAGCAGCAAGAAAGACAGTATACGTTTGTGGGAAACCAAGATGGGTATTTGTCGTTATATTCTTAGCAGGTAACTTGAATACTCACTATCCCTTGATATGTATTAATGCAAAACATTGGGTATCAAAAACTGATAGATGTCTTGATATGCTTATGTATATAGCAAGTCTTGTCATGTGGTTTTCTTCCTGCGGCTTGTTGTGGGTCCTCTATGCACTTCTCACTTCCCTCATAGGTAAGTTATTCCACTTGTTCAAATCGTAGATGTCCTTTTGATGGAGTTTTGTTTTTAACATGAGACTTTTCTCTCAACAGTGGTTATAGTTCATGCAAGTGTTAGAACACCAAATCTCAAGGCGCGCTTAAACACATTCCGTGAAGAGTTTCGGGCTGTCTGGCGTAACTACAGTGAACTTTGAAGTCACAGGTCGCTACACAATCTAGAAGCAAACAGAGCAGCCATCATGTTGTCAAGTAACCTTGGTCAGATGATGCAGATGCAGACAAAATAGATTCACTTGAAATACTGGACATACTTGACCAAGTTGCTTTGATTGCTGTAGTTATGCTCATACTTTTCAGACTGTGTTACTGATTTTAACTTTACAATACTTTCTTTTTATTATATAATTAGCATACTCTTACTCTTTACCTGAATTATAACATTTCAATCATTCTCTTCCCATCATTTGTATCTGTATATACAAACTGGTTCATAACTGTGCATTAATTTATTTACATTGGAAATGGAAATGCAAATGTGAGAATATTATTAGTAACAAAGACAAACAAGATCAATGGGAAGAAACCACACGAAATGGTTCTTGCTTTATTATTAGTTGAGTTGACATGAGAGGCTTTGGCTATATGGTGTAACTGAAACCGTTGACCGTGAATCCTCCATCAACAGAAATAATCTGTCCGGTGATGTAAGATGCTGCGGGAAGGCAAAGGAAAGCAACCAGGACGAGACTTCCTCTGGTTCTCCAACGCGCCCAAGTGGAGTACGCGAAACAACCGCCTCCTCAAAACCTTTCTTCTCCAGTAGCTGCAAGACAACACCATAACACATAGTTTAAACGTTTTGTTTCGGTTTGCTTTCTATTCCAACCTCTACTCTCTTCCTCCTACCAAGTTCATCCATCTAAATGAAACAATGTTCCAATATGCATTGTCTTAGGGAGTATAGGAAAGGATACCGGTTTCACAAGTGAGGTCTTGATGTACCATGGCGCCACGCAGTTGGTTCTGATGTTGTCCCCTGCCCACTCGCAAGCTAGATTCCTGTAAGCTGATTAAGTGCTCCTGAGAGAAACAAACCGTTAACTCACACCCTCCTTTACTATTGGTCTCCCTGAACCTATGAAAAGATGGGTTCACCTTTAGTTGCACCATACACAGATCCACTACTAAGATGCACCAGTCCAGCCACAGAGGAGATGAACACAATGCTCCCCACCCCAGAAGCTTTTAGAAGAGGATGTGCAATTTGGGAAAAATGGAAAGCGGATTCCAAGTTTGTCGACATGATTTTAGCATAATCCTCGCTCGAGTACTCCACTGTTGGTTTCCTCATATTAGTTCCAACATTGTTTATCTGAATACAAAAACAAATTGAGAAACTTTCATAAAGGGTAAAGCGAATGATTCAAACCCCTAACTTACGCCAGTAATGTTCATCAAGAAGCCATCACTATATGGTCCAACCAAAAAAAAAAGTATAAGCCTTACGTTACACAAAGCTAATGAATTAAGACAAAACCACCACAAGGCTAAGACCAAGCAAATAGATTGGTTCAGTGATTGTTCTGTCGGATAAGAAACTTGCAAGGATGCTGAGCAAATGTAATAAACGATTACAAGATCAATTGTGTCTAGAAGAAGCTTACAAGGATGTTGAGCTTGCCGCTGAAGGCAGAAGAAACTTCCTGAATCAACTTCTCCCTCTGATCCCTATCCGAAGCATCGCAAACCGAACCGGTTACCACTAAACCATTAGACTTCCAATCATCCAAACATGATTTGAGCTCCTCCTGGTTCCTTGAACATGTATGAACTGTTGCACCGAATCTCGCTAACTCCTCCACCACCGCTCGCCTGAAGATTTAAATATAGAGAGCATCAATAGGTTTATCAATCGATCACCAACTCATGCAAACAAAAACTCAATCGAAGTTAAGAATCGGATCTAAATTCAGAAACAAACAGAGAAGACTGATGCTAACCCAATTCCGCGAGTACCACCGGTTACCAGAGCGGTTTTTCCGGCGAGGGACCATCTTTTGTTATTCTCCATCGTCAATCTCTCCACAATCTCACTGTGCGTATGTGAGTGAAGTGGTTAGCTCAACAGTCGTGGGTGTTTCTTATTGGACCTAGGCTCACTAAAGGCCCATCGTATTTGAACCCGTTAGAGTCTATCATGAAATTCATAATAGACGTTTAATTGTAAATGAATAGTTACCTATATAAGTCCATTTTAAATAATTTATTGTTATAAAGAGAATTACTACTGTGTAGAGCACTCGAACCAACACCAATCACCCCATATTAACCAGTAAAGATGTATTTGATCTTTTTACCAGATATTCCGATCTAAGCCAAGTATATATCTGTAGATTTTGGCGGTCAAGTGAAGTTATAATCATATCAAAATTTGATCTCATACATTGATTTATTCCAAATTTAAAGGAGGGCTTGCAAAACAAGCCTAAGCTGAAACATTGAGGCATTTACACGTTTATCTTCTTTTAATTTGGATTGAATTTTATCTTCTCCATATCTAGCAATATTCTCTGTATAATAATTATATATTGGATATGTTGATAGTGTATAATAATCAAAATGACTTGCAAAACGATTTTGGCGGATGTATTTGATATTCCACCAAGACATGTAGTTATAAACACACATATACATACATCAAATGAGCAGAAACATAATTCAACATTCATGTTGACGAGAAAAAGAACATTAACTGTTGGCCAAAAATCAGAATATATAGACTTGTATTGTGTGTGAACATTGAAAATGCTTTTGGTCTATTGTAGACTTGCAGTGGTTTGTAATATTGTGAGCTTGTGACGATCATACAAATTTCTAAAATTCTAACCATCATATATTGTTCACATTTATGGTTAACTACATTTTTTATATAGCACGAATAAACACCCAATTTTTTTTTTCATATTTACCACTTTACATATTTACAGATATGAATGATCTTCTTTACTACATAGCCAATTGATTCTCTGTTATAATCATTTATTAACTACTTGTATTCGGCCACGCTACCGGTTCGACATATTATTTTAAAGGTTTTCTATTTTGTGTATTTGTTCATGTTGGTTCTCCCGCAGAAAAAGCATGATTTGGTACATAGATAATACTTGAACATTGTAGAATTGGTATATTTAGTTTATGTTTTGGTGTAGTAATGATACATTTCGCAGGTCGAATTTTGTGTTTACTTAATGTATCCATCAATTGAATGATTGAATGCTGTATAAAAGAGTAAAGTAACGAAGAAAGTTTTTTTTTGAAGCTTAAATAATACTGATGTATATTTATTTATGTAAATTTCAATATCTTATGTTATATTTTTTTTTGTTGATGCTGAAATCGGTTTAATATAGCTCAATGTTGTATTCATTCTATTTTTTGCTAACAGAACCCGTTTTTTTTTTGTTTATAAAAGAGAAATGAAATAAAGGTCCGAGCTACAAATTGAAGATTTGGCTGTATTGTGTTTAAATTAGTATGAGAGTTTAATTTTTTTCAAATCAGATATGGTTGTTTCAGTTATCAGAATGAATGGCATGTGAAGTTTTTTTCCTTCAGATTTATTCAGAAACAGTAAGTGACCTTTACGTGACGAAAGCGAGGAACATTAAAGTTGATATATGAATTCTTGTTTTTTGTTTCTAATAGATCCTTTGTGTCTCATTAATCAAGCTTGAAACGAATGTTAGTTTTTTTTTGTGAAAAATCTTATTTTGGGTTACAATATTAATATTTGAAATTTAGTTAAAATATGAGTTTGTAGTTCTATCTGGCTGGATTTATAAATTTTGGTTTTTTTTTTGGTTGAAGAAAATAGAAAACTCATTTATGAAATTTTATGTTTTCATTGATATGCTTTGTTTAATTCTGTGTTTATTCTAACTTCTCTTCAGATGCATGAATGTTATTGAGACTCTTGATTCAATCCACGAACTAAATCAAACTGATCATAAAGTGAGAGAATACATAAGTTTGGCACGGCTACGAGAAATGCCAAAGTAAAGTACTTGTTTTGAAAGATTGGAACACTCGGTGTTTGGTGATTAAAGGAGAACAGTTTTTATTCCGACTCCATCTCGTGAAGACGACTGTGGGTCGTTTGGGTTGTCATTAGCTGGAATAGTTTCGCACCTGTTGCCTGCAGGAAAGCAACCAAGATTATGATTTTATATATTGTTAATTCTTGTGATCTTATCTTATTAAAACAGGCTAGCATGTACTTACTTCTCAAGAGATTGTTGAAAATCTCTAAACAATGTTAGTAACAGCATCTTTTCTAGTTGAACCTTCGTGTCGCCTAGAATTAGACCTTCCGAGTTGTGACTCTCGAGAGCAACGCATAACTGCCCATGACTGAAAACGGGTCTTGGAAGATGAGGAAGGAGCTTTGGTTTTCTTGATGTCCATAAATGGTCAATATATGTAGTAATTAGTGACTAATTAACTAAATTTTAATTTGTCCAGAAGATCTACGCCCCAACCAATCATCCTCTATATTTCTTTTAAAGATTTTGGGCTCTAACTTTAGTTTTTATTAATAAAGCTTGATTGCTTTGATTTTATTGTTATAAAGAGAATTACTGTAAAGCACTCGAACCAACACCAATCACCCCAAGATAACCAGTAAAGATGTATTTGATCTTTTTACCAGATATTCCGATCTAAGCCAAGTATATATCTGTAGATTTTGGCGGTCAAGTGAAGTTATAATCATATCAAAATTTGATCTCATACATTGATTTATTCCAAATTTAAAGGAGGGCTTGCAAAACAAGCTGGAACAGTTAGGCATATTCCACGTTTATCTTCTCTTAGATTTACATTTTATCTTCTCCAGATCTAGCAGGATTCGCCATATAATAGTTACTTTTGGATATATAATTATATATAAGAATCAAAATGATTTGGGCGGATATATTGATATTCCACCCAGACATGTTGTAATTTGTAAACGCATGCATACATACCAACATCAAATGAACATAAATGGCTTTCACATGCTGGCAGGACAAAAGAAAGAACAGAAATGGCTATGAGTATTCTTCTCTCATTAATTGTTAGTCTAAAAACACTAATTTTTGCTTTGGAAATAAAACTCTCTACTACCATTTTTCTTTGTAGACTAAATTTTACTGTCCGCAGATCTACGTACCCAACCAATCATCCTCTATATTTCTTTTAAAGATTTTGGGCTCTAACTTTAGTTTTTATTAATAAAGCTTGATTGCTTTGATTTTATTGTTATAAAGAGAATTACGGCTGTGTAGAGCACTCAGAACCAACACCAATCACCCCAGTATTAACCAGTAAAGATGTATTTGATCTTTTTACCAGATATTCCGATCTAAGCCAAGTATATATCTGTAGATTTTGGCGGTCAAGTGAAGTTATAATCATATCAAAATTTGATCTCATACATTGATTTATTCCAAATTTAAAGGAGGGCTTGCAAAACAAGCTGGAACAGTTAGGCATATTCCACGTTTATCTTCTCTTAGATTTACATTTTATCTTCTCCAGATCTAGCAGGATTCGCCATATAATAGTTACTTTTGGATATATAATTATATATAAGAATCAAAATGATTTGGGCGGATATATTGATATTCCACCCAGACATGTTGTAATTTGTAAACGCATGCATACATACCAACATCAAATGAACATAAATGGCTTTCACATGCTGGCAGGACAAAAGAAAGAACAGAAATGGCTATGAGTATTCTTCTCTCATTAATTGTTAGTCTAAAAACACTAACTATCATCTTAGACGTTTAATGTTAGTTTCATCTCATGCAATATAACATATGAATTTAACCTACCCGAAGGTTTCTATGCTTAATCATCTGTAAACAGAGAGATCATAAACGTTTTTGATTGCTAATCCGATCATGAATTTAGTCATTAGCATTACCTAAGGAGATGTACTGGCTCCTAGATGGAGGGGTCAAGTGACTTCAAGGCTAAAGAAATCATAAAAGAGGAAAACCCATATATATCAAGGTGTTATTATCTCGAATATTAAGCTTTGACCTTAAAAATAGAACAATGAAACGATACTCGATTATTATCACTAACGATTAATGAAAACTGACAAGACACTATACTCAAATAGTTTTCACATCATTTAAATACACTTATATTAGCTTCTATAATCAATCATACTAATTAAACAGAATCTCCCAAAAAACTTTTTGAAAGTTTAAAAGTTCAAGTGAACACAAAAAGCTTAAAAAAGCTTTGATATTACATAATAAAACAGTCTTTCTATAAAACAGAGTCGTATTTATAAAAAAAAATTCATCTTAAATTTTAGAAAAAAAAATCTGAAAATAAAAAGGAAAATTTCAGAAAATAAAAAGGGAAAATTCAGTATTGTTAAATCAGTTAGAAAACTAAACACAATATCTCTAACCATCAATAAAAACCGACATGAACCACATTATAGAATTTAATAATCAAGCATATAATACACATTTTGAAAGTATAAAAGTTTTATGTTAAAACAAAAAAAAAACTTACAATTGTTGTGTGGATTTCATTGTTGAGGTTTGTGTGTTCAATGAGTCTACTGCTGAGGTTTGTGTGTTCAATAGTTTTGTGGATTTCATTCCCTTCATGTTACGCGGATATATCATATGATTATTAATGTGTTTTCACCCAGCTCGGATTATATTCAAACCACATCAACCATTGGGGACATTGCGTTTCAATTGAATTCTAAATCTGAAAGAAACAAATCAAAAGCTAGTAATGTAGCACTTGTGAATCTGGTTCTTTGAAACAACATTTTGCTTTTGGTTATATGCTTTTGGTTATAGGGAAATAAATAATCTATGTTGAAAGAAAAATCAAAATCACACAATATATTGTGATTTAGTGTTGGTGTATTCAACCCTTCATTTTCTGATTAATCTCAGTACATCACCTACAAGATGTAAGGAACCAGTTACAAGAACCTGCACACACACATACACAGTCCTTAGAACCCTTCTAGTATTATCAAGTTGTGAGACGAACATATTCAATAAGAAAAGGGTTTAGGTTATACTTGGAAACGTGTGGTTGAGCTACTCTCATGTACACTATCCCTTAGCCATTTTATTGCCATCGGTAGTGAAGTAAACACCTCACTTTTTATACTTTCACTATCTTCTCCTTCTGCGTTCCAAGGATTAAAATAAAGACTAAATTGAGATATGGATCAGAATGATATACGAATTAAGACATTTATTTCTACTATATATACCTCTTTCATTATGGACAAGGCGTTCCCACACTTTCTGGAGTGTCAACTGCCATGACAAGTCAACATGTGGATCATCCTCTGGCAAATCCGCCGTTGTACCAACCTTGTGATACACCGACATGTTTGGTACAAACAATGCCTTCTTGAAATGGACACCTACACATTAACTACTATATTCAACTGCATTTCTGTCTTTTGAAGAACTCTGTTTCTATAAGTTTGTTTACACTAAGGCAGCACAAGGCTAAAAAATTACCATAGTTTGCGCATGTATTCCTTAGATGTGGAAGCAGCAGATTTGGGTCCCGAACTGACATGCAGTTGAATAGCAATATCTGCAAAGTAGCCTTATGATCTCTCGTTCATATATGCGCAGAGAAAAAAACAAGAAACTCGTTCACTTACCTGTTGGCAGTTTTCTTCTCCTGAACATTTACCATAAGATGAGCCATTAACCAAATGTTCTGAACGCTCTGACTTGTTGTCTCCTTTAACCGCCAAAGAAAACCATTTGGCGCATACGTCCATGCTTTCTGGACTGTGAGCTCCATCCAGGTAAAATACTAAATCTCCCGAAGTCCTAGTTTCAATAAACTGATCAGGTACGACCTGTGCTCGTCCTTGCAAACTCGTTGTAGCTAACCCTTTGATGAATTTCTCAGGCAAAATACTCTGACACAAAGAAAGGATCAACTTCAGAAACGAAAGAAGGACCTAGATGCAGGCTAAAAAGGTAAACAAAGGGCGCGAAAGAGCAGCTTACCATCTGAGTCAGAGTGGGAACTTCAAGATTACCAATTTGCTGAAGCCAGGTAGAGGCAAGGGAAACTGCTAGACGAGCATTGAGATATTGGTGCTCCCCATCAAGCCCAAGTTTCTGACCACTTAACTGCCTTGCGGTTAGTGGTTGCACCACTTCGAGATTCACCTGGCAATACAATGTTAAAATTTTATCCAAAAACTATGCACCTAGTTGTTGACGCATACAACCTAACATACTACAATCAACCAAGCAGCACAAACATTTGACGTACATCTAATTCAGAAGCTTTCTCTTCAAGGACACGCATGGCTTCATCAGGTTGAGGTACTGTGAAAGCTGGAACTCCAGGCTAAAATATGAACAAGGAAGATTAGGCTAACTATGGAGAGTATTAGTAAGTTACAGAAAAAATGAATTATCCATTTTAAAGAGATATAGACAAGAGTTATAGCCACCTTGAAAATTCCAGCCTTCTCACCAGCAATTTTGCCAAGTGTATCGCCTAAGATGCATCCCAAAGAGAAGAAACAAGTCATGGCATAAAATTAAAAAGGAAATAAAACTCAAAAATATGCTTGACATGTAATGAAAACATTTTCATAGCAGCATTGGTATGCCATATGCATAAGAGGATTCCAATTACAAACCTAGAATTTCCATGTGGTCATATCCAAGTGAAGAAATACCACACACCACAGGTTTCTGAACCTGTAACATGTCACCAGTGAACCCCCCATGAGAACTTATTTAGTCAAAACATAAGACTACTACTAACAATTTGGAGTATTTTGATGATATCATTACAAAATTTAGTGTTTAATAACTAAAAATATGGTTCCGATCCTATCTATGGTAGTTGTCTTATGAACGCTAACCTAGTTGTTAGGTCAAAATGGATACATCTTATTAGGGAAAATCGCATTTTCAGCCAAGAAAGAGGTGAAACTTACCGCATTGGTGGCATCGAACTTCCCACCTAATCCTACCTCCAATATAGCAGCATCTACCTGCATATAGAAGCAAAGAGAAGTATTAATAAATAGTAGAAGTTTCACCTCTATCATGTAACTTGTAAGAAACTACTCAAAGAAAGGTACAAGTTTGGCATATCAAACCTCTTCTGCAGCAAATATTTTAAAAGCTAGTAATGCAAGGAAGCGGAAATATGTAGGCATTGGTATCTCCTCGTTAGTTCTCTCCTGCAAATCAAATAGTCAACAACCTTTTGTTTTGAGTCAAAAGTTAGTTGCATCTTCATTTGAATCTATGCACACTGACACCATACCTTAAGCCTGTTATAGCACCACCAGAAATAGACCAAAAATTTCTCCTCGCTAATGTCCTTACTGAAGAAATGAAACACATCAGCTATAGCGAAACAGAACGATTTTAATTAAAGAAGAATAAACTCTAGCTTCATTGCCTCGTTTGCTGATTATGGATATATGAACGTTACATCGAGAAATGAAAACAGAGCATTTAACCATATGCCAAAACTAGTATGTTTTAAACAAACAAAAATAAATGATTATGCCAACGAGGTATTGTTTGCAATCAGGTTTCTGCTTCTATAAGCACATATCTATATTTTTCTTTTTTTTTTTGAGAAACATCTATATTTTTCTTTCTCAGGATATTTTAAAAAAGCATAGATAAACTTACCCGTCTAAGCGAAATCTTTCACGGACATCAATGAGGTGAGGTGAAGTGAAGAGTCCAGTTCGGAAGCCATAGCTTCGTAAAATAGACTCAGTAAAGGCACATGTGGATCCCTTCATGCCAGATAAATAAGAAAAGAGAATAACGTTATCCGTTAGATCAGAAAGTAATCAACCATGCAGACAATAAAACACTTTGATCAAAAAAAGTTCACTGAACGTTTGAATCAAATAGTAATCAACCATGCAGGAAGACACATAAACAAACTCCTAATGACAAATAGTAATTAGCCGTGCAAACAATAAAACAGTTTCATCAGTGTTCTAAACATTGGTCTAGGCATTCAAAAATTCGGGTATGAATGAAACGATTTTTTCAAACCTATTTTTTTAGGCGTTCAAAAATGACGTCTGTCTAAACAATAATCTTCTATAAGACGCCTAACCACGCGTAGCTATTTCCTAGACAACAACTAAGATAGACTTGCATGAAGCCAAACAGATAAACAAACTCCTTATGACAAAAAAAGTACTTGCTGTTATACTACAAAACATCTCCAGAAGTGGAAGTTGTTGTTATTACCTTGCCTTTGGTTCCAGCTACATGGATAACTTTCATATTTAAGATGTCTTCTTCCAGGTCAAGTAGCTGCAAACAGATTACGAAAAAGCCTAAGCAGAGAGAAAAACAAAAGGTGCAGAACAAAAAAAAAAGAATAGAGAAAGACCTTAAGATAATCAAAGACGAGCTCGAAGCGATCCCCTTTGTTGCTCTTATCAGCACGACTTCGTTTCGTGATCAAAGACGATAAAGCAGCCAACGCTTCCTCGTACGAATCTCCTGTAACTTAAAAAAGACACAAGTGAGCTCGATCCAAAGAATATCATCAGTTTACTTGTATCGAGCGAGGATGAAGGTAAACCTGAAGCTGCTGCCATGTCGATCTGGTTTCTTAACGAAACGAATCTGAAACGCGAAAACTGTGATATCAAAAAGAATATACTCCGAGATTCTCGGAAAGGAGAATATGAGAAGAGAGATGCAAGTTGTGGTTGGTGGTGGGAACCGTAGTGAGGTAACAGAGAAACGCAGAGCTCAAAACGGCACGATGTGGTACGAGTTACAAACGAAACAGCAAACATTTTGTTATCTACGTTGCACTACTACTCTTTGTTGGCGGCTTGGCGGCTTTGGCTAGTCACTCTACTTAACAAAGAAGACCATAATTCAAACAGAACGTCTGGGTGGTGTAGTTGGTTATCACGCTAGTCTCACACACTAGAGGTCCCCGGTTCGAATACCCGGGCTCAGACACATTTACTTTTTAATTATTTTTTTCCACATCAGAACGACATGTAGGCAATATTTTTAAAATCCGATCAGAACATGAACCGAATATTTATTTGGGTTGATGTTTCGATATGATTCGAACAGATTAAATTTTTGGTTCCATAATCTGATTCAATATTTTTTAGATATATAAATTTAAAAATAAAATTAATAAATATGATATATAACTAAAATATAAATAAATATCAAATATTATAAATATAAACGATTTTTTTGTTCTTATAAATTTTTGATAATTTTAATGACTTTTATTAAATTCAATAATTTTGAGATACAATCTGATTATTTAATCGGTTTATGGTCGAACTATTTTTTTTAGATCCAATCCAGTTATATGATCGGTTTATAGTTGAACTTGATCCAACCACTGGTCCGGTCTGGTATTAAAAACACCCCATGTTCCAATTCGGACACACAGACATTCACTACTCGTTTTTGTAATTTTTTCCCGACAGTTTGCCACGTCATCAGAACTACATACACGTAGGTGTGGGGGCACGATTGACCCCTAGGGCGAAAACAAAAAGCTCGATTTAACGAATCGAAATCAAATTCGAATCCGAAAACTCAATCGGAGCTCTTTGGTTTTTCTCCTGTCGCCGGAGCTGTTATCGATTTCAATCTCGTGTTGGCTCAGTTTCAGAGGAATCCAGGGATATGGATTGGGACAACGTAGCAGCTGAGGATGTGATCGAGGCCCTGAGAGAAGTCGAATGGTCGACGCCTCCTCGTTCCTTCGGAGAGTTCTTCTCTAGATTCGCGTTCCCTCGCTCTTTCTCTAAGTGGAAGAGCCGTCTCAAATGCAATCTCTACTAGTAATCATTTTTCACTCTTTCTCTATCTTCAAATTCTGAGCTTTTTGATTTTTGATGTTATGATCTTCGTTTATGTTTGCAGCTACCGGACGAATTACTTTATCCTGGTGATATTCGTTCTGGGTTAGTGTAAAAAATCTTGTCTTTTTGGGTTTTAATTGAAGATCTTGTTGGTAGATGTTTTTTGTTTGTGTTGACTCAGGACTTGCGTTGATTACAAGACCATTGGCTATTGTGGGTGCTGCTTTTACGGCCTTGAGCATAGCTTTCCTTAACGACAGGTAATTGATTTGTATTAGTTTCTACTTATATCTCTCTGCTTTGCTATACGATTGTGGCTTCACGGCAACATAAAAGTTGGTATGAGTTTGGATGATGCTAGGCTACAATGGTTGCCACTTGAACTAGATTAGATAAGTTTTATGGTGTTTGTGGCTTTTCTAATTTGTATATGCATAGATTCGAGGATGATAGGCTCCTTTTTCTTCGATGTTTGCTCTTGAACTGGACTCTGAGTACTGAGTTCGGTAGCTTTTATGGTCTTAGTTCGTTCATATTTGAGTGTTTCATCCCGGTTTTGATTTTTGTTCATGTTATTATCCGGCATCCGTCTTAATTTGTTTTTAATTAGAGTTGATCCGAAAGCATTGTAGTGTGTGCTAGTGTTCTGTCTAGCAGAATCTATTGGGTGTTGAAGCTTAAAGGTGTTGTCTTTTGCAGTTTTGCGGCTACTTTTAACGAGAAGTTTATAAGGACTATTAGGCTTTTCTCTCCACACTTGGCCGCAAAAATGAGGCCTCCCCACATGTGAGTTTCTTTTTTAGTTATTTGCCATTGAAAATATAAAGAGAGCTCTTAGACAACTCTATATAATGTGGGCACTTGCAGGCCTGTCATCCGTGGGAGATCAGCAGCAAGAAAGACAGTATACGTTTGTGGGAAACCACGATGGGTCTTTGTTGTCATATTCCTAACAGGTAACTTGAATACTCACCATCCCTTGATATGTATTAATGCTAACAAAACTGATCGTGTCTTGGTTTGCTTATGTATTATAGCCAGTCTTGTCATCTGGTTCTCTTCCTGCGGCTTGTTGTGGGTCCTCTATGCACTTCTCACTTCCCTCACATGTAAGTTATTACCACTTGTTTAAAATCGTACATGTCCTTTGATGGAGTTTTGTTTCTTTAACATGAGATTTTCTCTCAACAGTGGTTATAGTTCACGCAAGCTTGAGAACACCAAATCTCAAGGCACGCTTAAACACATTCCGTGAAGAGTTTCGAGCTGTCTGGCGAAACTACAGTGAACTTTAAGTCCCAGGTTACTACAGAATCTAGAAGCAAACCGAGCAGCCATCAAGTTGTCAAGTAACCAGCAGCCATCATGTTGTCAAGTAACCGTGGTCAGATGATGCAGACATACTTGACCAAGTTACTTTATTTGCTGTAGTTATGCTCGTACATTTCAAGACTGTGTTAGTGATTTTACTTTACAATACTCACTTTTTTTTATTATATAAGTAGCATAATCTTTACCTGAATTATAACATTCAATCATTCTCTTCCCATTGTTTGTATCTGTATATACAAACTGGCGCATAACTGGGCCCTGATTTATTTAATGAAGATTTTGAAAATGCAAATGTGAGAATATTATTAGTAACAAAGGCTAATGGGAAGAAACCACACGAACGGGTTCTTGCTTTTATTATTAGTAAAGTTGCGATGAGAGGTTTTTGGTTACATGGTGTAACTGAAGCCATTGACTGTGAATCCTCCATCAACAGAAATGACCTGACCGGTGATGTAAGACGCTGCGGGAAGGCAGAGGAAAGCAACCAGCGACGAGACTTCCTCTGGTTCTCCAACGCGCCCAAGTGGGGTACGCGAAACTATCGCCTCCTCAAAACCTTTCTTCTCGAGTAGCTGCATCATGCCAATACCATAACACATAGTTTAAACGTTTTGTTTCGGTTTGCTTTCTATGCCAACCTCTACTAAATGAAACAGTGTTCCATATGCAGTGTTTTAGGGAGTATAGGAAGAGATACCGGTTTCACAAGTGAGGTCTTGATGTACCATGGAGCCACGCAATTGGTTCTGATGTTGTCCCCTGCCCACTCACAAGCTAGATTCCTTGTAAGCTGATTAAGTGCTCCTGTGAAAAAAAAAACAACCGTAAACTCATCTACTTTTTCACCCTCGTTTATTAGTGGTTTCTCTGAATCTAAGATGGGCTCACCTTTAGTTGCACCATAGACAGATCCACTACTAACATGCACTAGGCCAGCTACAGAGGAGATGAACACAATGCTCCCCACCCCAGATGCTTTTAAAAGAGGATGTGCAATTTGGGAAAAATGGAAAGCGGATTCCAAGTTGGTCGACATGATTTTAGCATAATCCTCACTCGAGTACTCGACCGTTGGCTTCCTAAAATTAGTTCCAACGTTGTTTATCTGAACACAAATCAAATCAAATCAAATTGAGAAACTTTCATAAGGGTAAAGAGAATGATTCAAACTCCTGATGGATCACTATATGGTCCAACAAGCAAAAGCTATAAGCCTTAAAGTTACACTATACTGAAAAACGACACAAAGCTAAAGTCTCAACCAGTTCAAGGCTAGGACCAACCAAATAGATTGGTTCGATGGTTGTTCTGTAGACTTATAAGGATGCTGAGCTATTGCAAATTGCAATAAACGAATAAGAGAATGATTCAACCCACTATATATAACAGATAGAAACTTAAATGAGTCCAACAGAGCTAATGTATTAATTATTTAAGACAAAACCAAAACAAAGTCTCGACCAGTTCAACGGTAAGACCAACCAAATAGATTGGTTCAATGATTGTTCTGTCGGATAAGGAACTTATAAGCTAATGCAATAAACGCTTTCGTGATCAATGATGTGTGGAAGAAGAAGCTTACAAGGATGTTGAGCTTGCCGCTAAAGGCAGAAGAAACCTCCTGAATCAACTTCTCCCTCTGATCCCTAACCGAAGCATCGCAAACCGAACCGGTTACCACTAAACCATTGGACTTCCAATCATCCAAGCATGATTTGAGCTCCTCCTGGTTCCTTGAACATGTATGAACCGTTGCACCGAATCTCGCTAGCTCCTCCACGACCGCTCGACTTAAGATTTCAAATTTAGAGAGGATCAACAGATTTTATCAATCAATCACCAAATCATGCAAACAAACAAAACACTCAAATCGAAATTAAGAATCGGATTTAAATTGATGCTATACCCGATTCCGCGAGTACCACCGGTTACCAGAGCGGTTTTTCCGGCGAGGGACCATCTCTTGTCATTATTCTCCATCGTCAATCTCCTCCACAATCACACTGTGCGTCTGTGAGACTCTTAGAGCATAGCCGGCCCTTCCTATCTTTACTTCTAAATGCTATATAATACACTAAAATCAACTCCAATCCATCCCTATTTATTCCCCTCGAAAAAAATAGAGGCAAATCTTTTTATTTACAAAATAATCCTCTAATATTTTATGATTGTAACTAAAATACTTATGTATGAAAAAATACAATTCTTACGTATAAAATCACACATATTCTTACGTATAAAATCACACATTTTTGGTTACGTACTTATTATTAATTTTTATAACTATAGTTATAATTAAAATAAAAAAATATTATTTATTTAAAATTCAATTATAATTAAAATAAAATAAAAAAATATTATTTTATTTAAAAGTCAAAGACTTTTTATTTAAATATTAATCAATACAACATATTAAAACAACTTAATACTCTGGTAAATTACTACCGGATCCTCAAAGATTGTTAAAATATTGTCCAAACGATGTTGATGGAGGAGGAATTTGTTGATTTTGTTGTTGGTGACTGCGCTTTTGTAAAATCCGTGCTTTCTCTGCTTGGAAATGTTCACGAACACTTGGATCTTCTATGGAATTCAAGTCACAAAATAAAATTTTGTTTTCTTCTTTCATCTCTTTCAAAGCATAATTTTGTCTTTGAATCTCCAAGTGTTGTTGTCTTTGTTCACTTGCGATTGTGAAAGGATCGGTACGTTTTTGGAAAAAAAAAGTACTACATGATATAATGACTACATGTATAATTTTACATAATATGATTATTGAGGATGAGCGTGATCTCGATGCACCGATTGGAATTGGAAAAGAAGCTCCACCTCCACCTCCGGAAGTCCAATTACCAGATAATGAAAATAACCGATTCCAAGAGTTTCTAAGTCGATTCAGAAAAATCAAAGATAAAGAAGCTCATTTCTCATTTCGTAATGCATTAATTGATCATTTATGGGAAAATTTAGTAATAATGATTGTTAGATAATGGTACTTTATTTTATTTTTTCAACAGTCGTGTGGGTAGTTTCTTATTGGGCCCCGGCTTACTAAAGGCCCATCTTATGGCCCGTTGAATCCGTTATCATGAAATTCATAATAACCGTTATTAGATGTAGACCTTAAAAAAAAATCCTCAAGTCATTTAACTATAAGTCATTTAAGTAATTTTTGCTTTTATGTCGATAACTAGTGAAATTTTAAAAATTTGTTATAATTTAAATGGTCAATGATTTTTATTTTCTATTTGGTTAAACTAGATCTAAAAATTAAAAGTAAATTCAGAACAAATTAATATCACTTTCCAAATAATCTAATAAATATTATAAAAAATAACTTATGGTAAATAATTTTAGAATTATAGAAAAATTAATAATGCTTGATCAATTATTTTAAAAATTTATAAACTATATAATATAATGAACTATTTAAAAATTAAATAAATACATTAATTTTCTATTTTACAACCATGAATTATATTCTTATATGATTTTATAATAAATAATATTTTGATCGCTTACAAAAATATAAATTCTCATATATATATATATATATATATATATATATATATATATATTAAGTGAAAAATCATTTAAGTGACTTTTATTTATGTGTCGATCACTGGTGAAGTCTTAAAAAATTATTATAATTTGATTGGTTGATGATTTTTAGTTTATATTTGTTTAAATTAGATTTCAAAATTAAAGGTAAGTTTAGAACCAATTAACATCATTTGCCAAATAATATAATAATTATGGTAACTAATTTTTGTAGCTATATAAAGACTAATAATGTTTGATCAATTATTTTTTAATATTTATAAACTATATAATATGATGAACTAATTTTTTATAAAATAAATACAATCTTATATAATTTTATAATAACTATTAAAATCTTATAGAGTCTATACATGCTTTATAATCATTAATAATTTTTTAAAGTTAAAAAATTCGTAGGCATTGCTTACAAACCTAATCAAAACGCCAGGTTGAAGCAATATCACATTTTGTCGGAGATTTTACAAACACAACATTATCTATCTGAAATATCGTCAAATGTATATATAGCAATATATATCAATTTTATATAACTAGGTTTGTGGTATGTATAACAATATCAATACTATATATATAATCAATGTTGTTATATACAAAAAATTCAAATTATGAACATTGTAGAAGATTGTTTTTCTAGTTTAAACAGTTTCAGTATATTAGTAGTATAGTACTATTGATAAAACAATTTTTTAAAAAATAAGAAAAATTTAAGACGAAAACAAGAAAAATATAGTATAACAGAGAAGAGGCATGTTTTTTCTCTTAGAAAACACACACACTAATTGTTTTGAGTTACCTACGCTCTCATTGCAGGATTTGCTTAAACGATGGCAGCCTAATCCAGTTGGGCTGGCACTGCAAGAACGAGCTTGCATTGGTTCATGCTGAATGCATGATTTTTTCTAAAGAAAACCACGTAATTCTTATCTAATATATATACACATTTAGATAAACTCATTTTTAAATTTTGAGTAGGATCTGCGAGATATGCCAAATTGAGGCTCGGAATTTGGGAAACGAGGATAAAAGTGCCATCGTTATAACTTGGGCAATGAAATTAAGTTTTATTTCATTACCCTTGTTTCTTTCTTTATCATTAAGTTTTTATGTTATTATGAGGCTCTCGCTACCGGATTCATATATTTTATTTTTTAATGAGTTCAATTTTTTTTTTCTGATTCATTTGATAGTGGTTAGTAACAATAATGTATTATTTTGTTTTAAAATTGCTTAGGTCAAAGAGGAATAGCGCCGGATTCGTATATTTTATTTTCTAATGAGTTCAAAATTGTTTTTCTGATTCATTTGATAGTGGTTAGAAAAAATAGGGTATTATTTTGTTTTAAAGTTGTTTAGATCAAAGAGGAATGGCGTAAGTGGTTTTCACGGATCAATTGAAAAAAAAAATAAAAAAAATAACTAATAATTGCACCAATAAAAATATAGTGTCCCATAGTGGTTCTGTTACAAATATATGTTTTTTTGTAACTTTCTAGTTATATGTTGCGAATGGAGTAGTGTGAAATATACAATCTATTTGCACGTGTATTACTCCTACACTAAATTCAACATTGGCTTTTTTAACACATTTAGCAGAAAATATGCATGCAGTTCAATATTTTTTTTGTTTTTCTTTTAATTTTAAGAAAAAAACTAATGGACTGCAAGTAATTATAGCCTTTTTACACACAACTTAACAATACAAAACAAAAAAAATATTGTCTATAGTTTATATATGTATAATAAAGGAAGAAAGATGTATTTCTCAATTGTTAACGATGTATTTTATATTTTGATTTTAAAATTGAAGTATCATGGCTTCTTCTTTTTTGTAAAAAGAAGTAACATGGCTTTGAAAGATGTATTCTCTCGATGTAAGTTTTAGAAAATAGATTGATGAGAAATATGTTATGCTGTGTTCCTGTGTGATGAATTTTGTACATTTTGGTTAAATGTTTTTATGTGCAGCTGATAAAGTGTAGAGATCGAAGTTACTTGTATACACAAAGATGCATTCGGCTGTAGAATTGTTTCTTCACTTCAGGAGATTGCTCGTTAAACCTTCGAACTCCATCTTTCATCCTCTCTAGAAGATCGACTGAAACGCCATGGTTGATCACCTAGAAGAACCCTCACTTCTCTGCTGCGTCTTTAACCTCATCAACCGTATTCTTGCGCTTAGTCTCGTCCTCGAAGACTCGTCCTTAGATCTATCGTTGGGATCGTCGTGAGATGTAGCAAGTCAGAGGAGAGCGGCTTGGGGTTTTCTAGATTGGAAGGTGGTCGTGAAAGATGCATGGAAGCAACTTCCGTTGTTTCCAACGTGTTATTTGTTTCTACAAAAACAGAACCACTGTATCGATATGGGACAAATTGCTAGAGACAAATCACTTACCATATTAGACAAGAAGTTATTACTGGCTCTAACACAGTCTTATTAGACAAGAAGTTATTACAGGTACACATCCTAGTTAAAATAAACGTGCATGAGCCTCCACGTATCCTTATTAAAACATAAATTAAACGTGCATTCTTAGATCTTGAAATATAGTCCAGAGGTACCATCGAATCCTTTGGATCTGTAGAACTTCGAATACTTTGTAATGGTGGTGTCTGTCTCTATAAATGGGAGGTTTTTGTTGAGACATAAGCTCTTTGATAGGTACGTAAATTCTAGGATTCGCCATCAAATACAAACTAAAGAAGCATGCCACTGAGATACATGCTCCAGCTGCATTCGCCAAAACACGCTTATGAACTTGCCGCTTGTAATAAGCTGCACAAATGCTCAAAATGATTAAAAATATTGATCAAGCTACAAAATGGTAGGTAGGTTAGTTAGTTAGTTAACCTGGAGAAAGTCGCCACTGTTGACGACAAGAGCTCCAAGGACAGGAGGAACATCTACCCAGTATTGGCCATGGAGAACTTGAAGCCCTCCGACATGGTCTTGTAGAAGAACCGTGAGAAAAGAGTTGTCTGAGAGTTTGGTTAAGCCTAGAGTTAGGCTGAAGACACGGTTGGTAGTAATGGCCGAGCGAGCAATAAATTGGTGCATTCCATGTCCTTGAGGTGATTAGTGTGTATCCTAGAGCTTATGAGATAAGTTCAAAGAGCATTTTACCTACTTTCATCACTTCCTTTGAGTATTCAACCATTACTTCCCTGGCAAATTATGCGACCAAACAAAAAAAAACACATAAGAGACGTTTTATTCATTTGTGTGAGTTTTTGTAATAGAGACAGAGATTCCTTTCCATGCTTAAAATGGTTTTATGTTTTGTTTCTTTCCCCTTCTTCTTTTCTTTAGAAGTCGTTTTAGTTGCGGTTTTAGCCAGCGATGATGGCTTTAGTGCACTCTTTGGGTTAAGAGCTTGCCTGATCTTGATAACTGTTCATGCCGCTCCAAGGGCATGCTCGCTGCTCAAGCCCTGCGTTTGTCACCTCCGCTATCTTTGCTCCATAGCTACAAAATCATATCAAAAACATTAATCATCAATCAAATATAACACTGAACACAACAATAGATTTTGTATAATATTGTAAGAAGTTACTTACATGTGACAGAGATCGACAATTTCAGTAATGATAGTTGAAGATGTTTTCATAACGTTAGAGCATCGTCCGCCTCTCAGATTGGCAAGGAGAGCGTACATAGACACCATCGAAATTGGTTGCAAGGAAAAAGAATGCTTCTGGATCTAGTTTGAGTTGTACTGCTCATCACAGAAAAGGACCGATATTTATAGCTGAAGTTTCACCCGATTACAATGGGAAATGAAGAGGTAGATTGAATGATGCAAGTGGGCAGAGTGGAGTAATCACGAAAACTCGGAGTAAAAAACAAATTAATGGTAGGTTGAGACGTCACGGGATCGAACAACGCTGAGTATGTGGAATCTCATCAGTCCAAATCACAGTGCAAGAGGAAGACGGCAGCCGAAACCTAATTCAAAATGGATCTCTTTTTCAGGGCTTTAGATATGGGTCTAATATCATTATGCAAAAAAGCCCAGTTTAAATAAGAGTATTCGGTAATCGTCTGAGAATAAAAAAACGCGAAAGCTCTGGTGTGGTGACACATGTCACGAAAAGCCCCACCTTACCTGATGACGTGGCTTACTGAGGAGAGAGGCAAGTCTCCTTTATTGTATAAGATTTTATGTAACTTTTTCTTTCTTAGGCAATGACACTCAGTGTAATTGTAACATGTGTTATAAATATATGACTTACTTAGTGGACAAGTGACTCAATTTAACATGTAAAACACAGTATAAAAGATATGTAACAAAAAAATATTTTCAAAACATCAAAATAAATTTTTAATTATTTTTCTTACTAAAATCGTATCAGTATATTATTAGTATAATACTACTGAAAACAATTAAAGAAAAAATCTCAAAAAATCTCAAAAATAAGAAAAACATAAGAAAAACAATTAAAAACGCAAGAAAAAATTAAATTAATACTAACAAAACAGGATTAAACATAACAATATATATCAATTTTATATAACTAGGTTTGTGGTATGTATAACAATATCAATACTATATATATAATCAATGTTGTTATATACAAAAAATTCAAATTATGAACATTGTAGAAGATTGTTTTTCTAGTTTAAACAGTTTCAGTATATTAGTAGTATAGTACTATTGATAAAACAATTTTTTAAAAAATAAGAAAAATTTAAGACGAAAACAAGAAAAATATAGTATAACAGAGAAGAGGCATGTTTTTTCTCTTAGAAAACACACACACTAATTGTTTTGAGTTACCTACGCTCTCATTGCAGGATTTGCTTAAACGATGGCAGCCTAATCCAGTTGGGCTGGCACTGCAAGAACGAGCTTGCATTGGTTCATGCTGAATGCATGATTTTTTCTAAAGAAAACCACGTAATTCTTATCTAATATATATACACATTTAGATAAACTCATTTTTAAATTTTGAGTAGGATCTGCGAGATATGCCAAATTGAGGCTCGGAATTTGGGAAACGAGGATAAAAGTGCCATCGTTATAACTTGGGCAATGAAATTAAGTTTTATTTCATTACCCTTGTTTCTTTCTTTATCATTAAGTTTTTATGTTACTAGTGGTATTCCGGCGCTACGCGCCGGATTCATATATTTTATTTTTTAATGAGTTCAATTTTTTTTTTCTGATTCATTTGATAGTGGTTAGTAACAATAATGTATTATTTTGTTTTAAAATTGCTTAGGTCAAAGAGGAATAGCGCCGGATTCGTATATTTTATTTTCTAATGAGTTCAAAATTGTTTTTCTGATTCATTTGATAGTGGTTAGTAACAATAATGTATTATTTTGTTTTAAAGTTGTTTAGATCAAAGAGGAATGGCGTAAGTGGTTTTCACGGATCAATTGAAAAAAAAATTAAAAAAAATAACTAATAATTGCACCAATAAAAATATAGTGTCCCATAGTGGTTCTGTTACAAATATATGTTTTTGTAACTTTCTAGTTATATGTTGCTTAATGGAGTAGTGTGAAATATACAATCTATTTGCACGTGTATTACTCCTACACTAAATTCAACATTGGCTTTTTTAACACATTTAGCAGAAAATATGCATGCAGTTCAATATTTTTTTTGTTTTTCTTTTAATTTTAAGAAAAAAACTAATGGACTGCAAGTAATTATAGCCTTTTTACACACAACTTAACAATACAAAACAAAAAAAATATTGTCTATAGTTTATATATGTATAATAAAGGAAGAAAGATGTATTTCTCAATTGTTAACGATGTATTTTATATTTTGATTTTAAAATTGAAGTATCATGGCTTCTTCTTTTTTGTAAAAAGAAGTAACATGGCTTTGAAAGATGTATTCTCTCGATGTAAGTTTTAGAAAATAGATTGATGAGAAATATGTTATGCTGTGTTCCTGTGTGATGAATTTTGTACATTTTGGTTAAATGTTTTTATGTGCAGCTGATAAAGTGTAGAGATCGGAGTTACTTGTATACACAAAGATGCATTCGGCTGTAGAATTGTTTCTTCACTTCAGGAGATTGCTCGTTAAACCTTCGAACTCCATCTTTCATCCTCTAGAAGATCGACTGAAACGCCATGGTTGATCACCTAGAAGAACCCTCACTTCTCTGCTGCGTCTTTAACCTCATCAACCGTATTCTTGCTTAGTCTCGCCCTCGAAGACTCGTCCTTAGATCTATCGTTGGGATCGTCGTGAGATGTAGCAAGTCAGAGGAGAGCGGCTTGGGGTTTTCTAGATTGGAAGGTGGTCGTGAAAGATGCATGGAAGCAACTTCCGTTGTTTCCAACGTGTTATTTGTTTCTACAAAACAGAACCACTGATCGATATGGGACAAATTGCTAGAGACAAATCACTTACCATATTAGACAAGAAGTTATTACTGGCTCTAACACAGTCTTATTAGACAAGAAGTTATTACAGGTACACATCCTAGTTAAAATAAACGTGCATGAGCCTCCACGTATCCTTATTAAAACATAAATTAAACGTGCATTCTTAGATCTTGAAATATAGTCCAGAGGTACCATCGAATCCTTTGGATCTGTAGAACTTCGAATACTTTGTAATGGTGGTGTCTGTCTCTATAAATGGGAGGTTTTTGTTGAGACATAAGCTCTTTGATAGGTACGTAAATTCTAGGATTCGCCATCAAATACAAACTAAAGAAGCATGCCACTGAGATACATGCTCCAGCTGCATTCGCCAAAACACGCTTATGAACTTGCCGTTTGTAATAAGCTGCACAAATGCTCAAAATGATTAAAAATATTGATCAAGCTACAAAATGGTAGGTAGGTTAGTTAGTTAGTTAACCTGGAGAAAGTCGCCACTGTTGACGACAAGAGCTCCAAGGACAGGAGGAACATCTACCCAGTATTGGCCATGGAGAACTTGAAGCCCTCCGACATGGTCTTGTAGAAGAACCGTGAGAAAAGAGTTGTCTGAGAGTTTGGTTAAGCCTAGAGTTAGGCTGAAGACACGGTTGGTAGTAATGGCCGAGCGCGAGCAATAAATTGGTGCATTCCATGTCCTTGAGGTGATTAGTGTGTATCCTAGAGCTTATGAGATAAGTTCAAAGAGCATTTTACCTACTTTCATCACTTCCTTTGAGTATTCAACCATTACTTCCCTGGCAAATTATGCGACCAAACAAAAAAAAACACATAAGAGACGTTTTATTCATTTGTGTGAGTTTTTGTAATAGAGACAGAGATTCCTTTCCATGCTTAAAATGGTTTTATGTTTTGTTTCTTTCCCCTTCTTCTTTCTTTAGAAGTCGTTTTAGTTGCGGTTTTAGCCAGCGATGATGGCTTTAGTGCACTCTTTGGGTTAAGAGCTTGCCTGATCTTGATAACTGTTCATGCCGTTCCAAGGGCATGCTCTGCTGCTCCAAGCCCTGCGTTTGTCACCTCCGCTATCTTTGCTCCATAGCTACAAAATCATATCAAAAACATTAATCATCAATCAAATATAACACTGAACACAACAATAGATTTTGTATAATATTGTAAGAAGTTACTTACATGTGACAGAGATCGACAATTTCAGTAATGATAGTTGAAGATGTTTTCATAACGTTAGAGCATCGTCCGCCTCTCGATTGGCAAGGAGAGCGCATAGACACCATCGAAATTGGTTGCAAGGAAAAAGAATGCTTCGATCTAGTTTGAGTTGTACGCTCATCACAGAAAAGGACCGATATTTATAGCTGAAGTTTCACCCGATTACAATGGGAAATGAAGAGGTAGATTGAATGATGCAAGTGGGCAGAGTGGAGTAATCACGAAAACTCGGAGTAAAAAACAAATTAATGGTAGGTTGAGACGTCACGGGGATCGGAACAACGCTTGGAGTATGTGGAATCTCATCAGTCCAAATCACAGGTGCAAGAGGAAGACGACGACGAAACCTAATTCAAAATGGATCTCTTTTTCAGGGCTTTAGATATGGGTCTAATATCATTATGCAAAAAAGCCCAGTTTAAATAAGAGTATTCGGTAATCGTCGAGAATAAAAAACGAAAGCTCGGTGTGGTGACACATGTCACGAAAAGCCCCACTACACGATGGCGGAACTTCTGCGAGGAGAGAGGCAAGTCTCCTTTATTGTATAAGATTTTATGTAACTTTTTCTTTCTTAGGCAATGACACTCAGTGTAATTGTAACATGTGTTATAAATATATGACTTACTTAGTGGACAAGTGACTCAATTTAACATGTAAAACACAGTATAAAAGATATGTAACAAAAAAATATTTTCAAAACATCAAAATAAATTTTTAATTATTTTTCTTACTAAAATCGTATCAGTATATTATTAGTATAATACTACTGAAAACAATTAAAGAAAAAATCTCAAAAAATCTCAAAAATAAGAAAAACATAAGAAAAACAATTAAAAACGCAAGAAAAAATTAAATTAATACGAACAAAACAGGATTAAACATAACAATATATATCAATCTCATATAACTAATGATTTGTGATATGTATAACAATATCAAAATTATATAATCAATGTTATTATATATAAATATTCAAATAATAAACATATTAATTGATTATTTTTCTAGTTAAAACATATTGAGTATATCAGTAGTATAGTACTATTGATAAAATAATAATAAAAAAAACTTAAGAAAAAGCAAGAAAAATATAAGATAACATGATACAAAACTAGTACATGAACAGTCGTGATAAAAAAAAAACTACCGTTAGTTATAGCATATCTAAGATCAAGAGAGCCAGAACATAGGACATTTTATGAAAAGTTGCATTAATATTTATTTTAACTAAAAAGAAAATCTAAAAATATATTATCCAACGGAGAATTTTTTTGAAATATCACTAACTAACTAACAACAAATGTGATACAAATAACACATGTTTATAATAATTCTTCAACCACACAATGTTTATCAAACATAAATACAATACCAAAAACAAATACCAAAATACTCATCAAATATTATATAAATTTACCCAAGCAACAAAAAGAGAAAATAACAAAAAATACAATTACATAGCACGAATAAACACCCAAATAACTTTATTATACTAACCAATTTTCTTTTGCATATTTACAGATATGAATAATCCTATTTTACTACATAGCCAAATGATCCATGTTATTATCATTTATTAGTAACTATATAATTTTTTGTGCTATACATATAAATAAAAAATTGAATAATTTAGTTAAAACTAAAATTTTATGTGGCTGAATAATAAAAAATAACTAAAAATAATTTTTTTGTCAAAAAAAAACTAAAAATATAAAAATATTTTTTTTTTACTTTTTGTTTGACTGAAAAATATTTTAATTTTAATTCTAATTAAATTTTAGTTATAACAGAGTTTCTGTTATTCGTATTAACATCTACTCTATGCTAAAGATTAATGTAAAAGGAACACTTTTGTTTATCATATATTTATATTTTAAGAATATGATTTTTTTTGTCAACTTTTCGTTTTATAAATGAAACCTAACAGGGTCCAGTTACAAACAGTACAAGGTTCTGATAGATACATTCAGTCCAAGTTGAGCCCAAATTTAAAGATAAACATTAATCGCATGTGTAACACGTATACAACACGTGTTCTCTTCCTAGGCTCCACCGTCTAAGAGCGAGAAACGCCACCGAAACTCTTGAAACTGCTTGTTCGCTTCAATCTCCTTCAATCGCCACCAGTTCATCAAGGACATATTCTCCAACCATTAGAGTTAACCTTCAATGAAGACCTTCGAAAAAACCCGAGACAGAACATTGTTGGAACGCTAGCCTGAACAGCAGCTCCGACTCTTCTATTTCTGCTTCGAATCTCCCTAGTATCTTCTGACCCTCTTGTCTTGATCTTCATGGATACTTCTTTGCATATGAGAAGATTGATTCCAAATCCGAATCAAGAATTGAGCTTTTCTAGTGAAAGGATTATCGATCCTTTGGAACAGATGGATTGAAGATGAAATCAGAAGGAGAAGAGCTAAAACACAACAAAAAGTCGCCAACGCGAAATTGAAAATCGCTAACGCGAGATTGGAAATCGCCTAAGCGAAGAACATAATCGATCAAAAGATCGAAAAGCTATTTTACAACAAAAAAATCTCTTCTCCTCTAAAAAATTCCCTCTTGCGGAAGATAGAAGTGTGAGAATAAGAGATAATTTTCTCTTTCTAAAGAGATGAGAGAGAAAATGATTGATCACACTATATTATCTCTGGCCATTTTAAGAATATGATTATATCAAATATGTAGATATTTTGAGTATATTTTTGTTTATTGGTTAGGATTTATTAATTTGATCAAATTTATTTATTTTAGTTATGCTAGTAGACTGGTTGTTAATAGTAATTCTGTTTAAATCTAAACAATTTTGTTAATTGTAGTTGTTAATACAATTATTCACTCTCCTCCAGAATCCATCTGCGATAGTGAAGCGGTTGGCTCAACAGTCGTGGGGGATGTTTTTTATTAGGCTTCGGCTCACAAAAGGCTCAATTTATGGCCTACTGAATCCCCAGGCCCATTAAAGAATAAGATTCGGCCCGTCTTGAAGCGCTCGAGCGAGATAGAGAGGTGAGAGCGAGCATCTATAAACAAAAACGAAGTTAATGTACAATCTGCGAAATGCTCTAAAACGCTGTCATCGCCCCGATCAGTCTTCACGTCTCTTCTTCTTCGTCTTCGTTGTTACCATCGAATCGAGATTTCAGTTCTCCGGAGAAAAACTCGCCGAATAACAAATCTGAAGTAGCTGCCCAGCTCAATCTCTGGTGAGGCGAAGTTTCTATTCTCACATCGGTGGATGGTTTATTGACCTCAGTATTGTGATTCGTGAAGTGATGAAGATGGATAATAGATCCTCTTCCTGTGTTTTTTCCTCCAAATGATTAGGATATGATTGAAATAATACGAAATCTAGGTTTTCTATCTGCTCATTTCCGTTTTCTGAGTGTATATGTTTGTCCTTGGCACCTTGCACTGTATCAGGTGGTTAAGATTATTCATCGTAGCATAGATAAGTTCGTATGATTCGTTTATTGTTTCAATCAACACACCTTCCTTAGGCTTCCATGGAATAAGAATATAAGGTAGGATGTAGCTGTGGCAGAATGATATTGCCAAGTCTGCGCATATATGTGATGTTTTCTGATATACCAAAGTTATAGCGCTAATTGATTATGTGCTGACTTGATAATGTGATATTTTCTGAGATACCAAAGTTATAGCGGTATTTGTATGTAAGTCTGGCGTTTTGTATGACTAGTGTGAGTTGTGTGGCAACTGGCAACTGAAGTTTTGGATTTTGACGTTTTAAACAGAAATCAACCCGGGTAGTGAGCTGGAGTGAGGTGTCCATCATGCAGAGTTAGGAACTTAACTCTCCCATTAGGCTATCACCTTTTTTTCGGTTACTACTTGTGTAACTCCCTCTCTTGCCTTTCTGCTGTATGAGATCTAATTATATTCGCTGGTAGAATTTGTACATTATTAACTGATACTGCGCTTTTGTCATTGTTAATATCGTTCCATCTCTGTTTGGATCTTGGTGTTTGATTAAGAATTGTGGGTTGAATTTATTGTGAAAATCGTTAATTATATGTTTCTCCTGCAGCTTGTTTGATTCAGTGCTATTGTAATGATTAATTCCCTTCTTTTGTTGTCACTCAGCACTTTATAAGTCAGGATACTCTAATTGAACTGAAACCTTGTCGAAATATTCTTGTTAAAACAGTAGTGGTATCTATTTTTTCTACCTTTTTGGTCAGATTCTGCTTCGTTACCGATGGAGAGCTTGGCGCAACTTGAGGCATTATGCGAGAGATTATACAACTCACAGGATTCAGCTGAGAGGGCTCACGCTGAAAATAGTCTGAGATGCTTTTCCGTGAATACGGATTATATATCACAATGCCAATACATTCTGGACAATTCGTCAAAACCTTATTCCTTGATGCTCGCTAGCTCGAGTTTGTTGAAGCAAGTGACGGATCACACCCTTCCGCTGAATCTTCGCCTTGATATCAGTAAATTTCATATGCAGTTCTCCATCCTGAATGACTAGATGTATCTGTTTTCTGGCGTTTAATATCTTTTTTTCTGGTGTTGTGTTGGTTTTCCTAGGGGCTTATATAGTGAATTATCTGGCTACAAGAGGACCGAAGATGCAACCATTTGTTATTGCTTCGCTCATTCAACTGCTTTGCCGGCTCACAAAGTTTGGATGGTTGGATGATGATAGATTCAGGGATGTGGTTAAGGAATCAACAAACTTCTTGGAGCAGGTGGTGCATTTTCTTTGGTATATGGTTTCTGTATTTACATTGTTTCTTAGTGCCTTGTGGACATTATATTGCATAAACCCATGTGGAGGATACTTTTGTAGAAGTTGCAGATTTTAACACGAGCTTGCTGAAATATGTTTCTTTCATAAATGGTGTTTGAATAGGGTTCCTCGGATCACTATTCTATTGGATTAAGAATTCTGGATCAACTAGTGCAGGAGATGAATCAAGTAAGATGAACATTGTAGATATATATTGCGTCTCAAGAATATTGCCCATTTATTTACTTTCGTGATATACTTACTGACATTTATTCATCTATCTTTTCTCAATTCTTAGCCTAATCCAGGGCTGCCGTCCACACGTCACCGGAGGGTTGCCTGCAACTTTAGGGATCAATCCTTATTTCAAATATTCCGAATAGCTTTGACTTCATTAAGCTATCTGAGAAATGATGGTAATATTATGAACTTAATCTTGTAATGCATTGATGTCATCAACCTATATTGTTGGTTGCGCATGTGTGAATTTTGCTGGCTGTAAATGAATTGATACCACTTTAGGAAATTCTTTCTGTTGGATGGGTCATCTTTGTCATTTTTTTTTTCAATATTTCGCATCATGGCAACTTAGAAAACCATCTTGAAACATATACTAGTGGAATGTTTTGAAATCGTGCGGTATGCTGCTGTCTTTGTCGATGTCTTTCTGTTTGTCTAGGCATAGGCTTGGGAATTTCGTTTTCTTTTCTCCTTAGTTCAATAGTAATGAGTCAGACATTGTCTTTTAACCAGCTACTGGGCGTTTACAAGAATTGGCGCTTTCCCTTTCACTGAGGTGTGTATCGTTTGATTTCGTTGGAACTTCAATTGATGAAAGCACCGAAGAGTTTGGCACAGTTCAGGTAGAACATTAATATCGTGTTATCGTTTTCCTGTTTGTCAACGCTTATTGCCTAAGTATTTCTGGTACTCGTTTTTCATGCTGTTATAACTTCTTGTGTAACTGATAATTCTTAGATTCCAACGTCGTGGAGGTCAGTATTGGAGGATTCCTCCACGCTGCAGATATTTTTCGATTATTATGGTAGTACAGAGTCACCTCTTTCGAAAGAGGTATGTCCATATCCATATTGTCCTCTCTTTTTTATTCTGGGAGAGAAAGGCATATAAGCATTTTTCAGTAAAATGAAACGTGATTTGCTTTTTTCTTCATTTTTATCCATTTTTAGTGTGAGGTAACGTGTTTCAATTGCAGTAATATCATTGTGGATCTGATTTGTAAATGTACAGTTTGGATGGAATAGGTAGTTATAGTCTTATAGATGATTTGGAATTAGCTATTTGTTAATGTTCCTCTGTTTTAATTTCTAGGCACTTGAGTGCTTGGTGCGATTGGCTTCTGTAAGACGTTCTCTGTTCACAAATGATGCTACCCGCTCTACGTTTTTAGCACATTTGATGACTGGAACCAGAGAAATTCTTCAAACAGGAAAAGGTATGTTGGATGTATTGTACTGTCGGATTTACTGTAAAAATTGAGCTCACTGTATGCAACTGTCTCATTTACCAATTTGTAGCCCTTCATGACTGAAATTCCAGCATCTTAGTTATGTAGTCTGCTAACATTGTAGCCTACGTATGTGTTAGTTTTGTGTTTGAATGCATATTTACCCCACTGATCTTACTTGGCTGATCCCGCCCCTTATCTTCGTCAATACAAATTGCTTTTGATGAATCAGGTCTTGCTGATCATGATAATTACCATGTGTTCTGCCGTCTACTTGGGCGTTTTAGGTTGAATTACCAGGTAATATTCTTTATAGTTCCCACATTACTGTTTGTCTAATTTTATGTGTCATAGCTAGAATTTTATGTTACGATCCATGTACATGGGTAAATGCACACTTGTTCCTTTTTGTAATATGTCACAGTCGGACAGTCGTTACTGTTCGTGATTACTGAGGCTACATATACTTTTGAATTCAGTGATAGCTCAGAGACAGTATGTACTAAAGTTTTTTTGTAAATTTAACATTGTTCTCTTGGGGGAATACTTACCTCTCTTGCCCAATTGTAGTTGACAATAAGGGATTGGAGCACTTGTGCTTTGTATTACTTAGATTTCTATCTGGACGTCCTTTAGTAATGGTATATATAACAGTACGTATGAATTCATCTGCAGCTTTCGGAGCTTGTGAAGATGGATGGCTACGGTGACTGGATACAGTTGGTGGCAGAGTTTACACTAAAATCTCTCCAGTCATGGCAGGTAAATTTTCGCTACTTATCTCCTTAAAGCTCGTGCCATTAAACATGGTCGATGTTAGTATAGCTTAAATGGTTAGCTGAGATGGTATCTAGTTTGCAAATCTGTAAGAGATTTTTCTTTCAGTGGGCCAGTAGCAGCGTGTACTACCTTCTTGGAATGTGGTCCAGATTAGTTGCATCTGTCCCATACTTGAAGGGTGATTCACCAAGTCTACTAGATGAATTTGTACCTAAAATTACGGAAGGTTTTATTATCTCCAGATTCAATTCTGTACAGGTATATATCACCGCTTAGTCTGTAAGGTTCCCTGTTCAAAATTGTAGTTTCTTTGATATGTATTCCTCTTTCCAGGCTAGTGTCCCCGATGATGATCCGACTGATCATCCTTTGGATAAAGTTGAAGTTCTGCAGGATGAGCTGGATTGCTTTCCTTACCTATGCAGATTTCAGGTTATCCTTTTTCTGGATTTGTGTGTCATGCGGTACCCTTGTTTCGCTCACGTGTGTCGTTGGATAATGTTGTATCTTAACTTAATACAATTAAACTGCATCTGAGGTTCTTATCATGCAGTATGAAAGAACTGGCACGTATATAATAAACACAATGGAGCCTCTTCTGCAATCATATAGGGTAAAGCCAACTGTTATTATTTGTTGAGCTTGTTGCCGCTCTGTCGATGTTTGTGTCTTAGTCGCTCTAGCTGAGTGATTGTGTAACAGGAAAGAGCGCACCAACAGTTTGCTGACAATTCCGAACTGGCACTTATTGAAGCGAAATTGTCATGGGTTGTTCATATTGTTGCCGCTATTGTTAAAATCAAGCAGTGCAGCGGTTGTAGGTAAGTTGCTATGCTATCCTGATTCTTGAGATTTTTGCTTTAGGCTGTTTGAGGAACAAAACAATATATGAAGTATGAACAATGGAAATTAAATATATGGTGCAGTGTGGAGACGCAAGAGGTGCTTGATGCTGAACTCTCTGCTCGTGTTTTGCAGCTAGTAAATGTTATGGACAGTGGACTGCACACACAGGTATACATCTCTGCACACATTAATTAAAAACAGAAAATGTTTGTAGTCTTGTAGATGATCTCGTTGGATTTAGTACTTCCATTATTTGGTAAAAAAGTGGATCTTAACCATGAAGATGAAAATTACGCATGGTTGTTCTGCCACTTGATGTATGGCACCATTTGTATTTATATGCACTTCTTTTAAACAATCACTCATGAATACAGCTGAAAGATCTAGCTTAAATGTTCCCAAGCCTGTATAACCACAACTGTTATTATAGAGTGATCTCATTAACGTTAGTATAGGATACTGTGATAACGTTTCAACAACTGTGTGCTGCACGTGTTGGGGTTCCTTTTCTCCCAGATGAATTCACTACTTTTATATCATCTGTAAAGTAATCAAATGACACTTTCTTTCTGCAGAGATATGGTGAAATAAGTAAACAAAGGCTTGATCGTGCCATTCTTACATTCTTCCAGAATTTCCGGAAGTCTTACGTTGGTGATCAGGCCATGCATTCATCAAAAGTAAATGCAAACTTGTTTCCTTTTATATAATTTTTGTTTTACGTTAGTTCCTGATACTACCATTCTGTTGCAGCAGTTGTATGAAAGATTGAAAGAACTCCTTGGGCTCCACGATCATCTAGTGTTGTTGAACCTTATTGTTGGCAAGATTGCTACAAACTTAAAATGTTATGCAGAGGTAATCTTGTGTTCTTTACCTTTTTAACACGCCGCTATAAACATCAAAGTCACACCTGTCTTTTGTTTCTATAGAGTGAAGAAGTTATTAGTCACACGCTAAGTTTATTTCTGGAGTTGGCATCTGGGTAACTCCATTATACCTGTTTAAATTGATGTTATATTAGCTCATGCATTTCCGTGTTGATTTTTTTTTTCTCTTGCAGATATATGACCGGGAAGCTGCTTTTAAAGCTGGACACAGTGACCTTTATTATTTCTAAC
The DNA here is from genome assembly GCA_016771965.1 of Brassica carinata. Taxonomy (NCBI): domain Eukaryota; kingdom Viridiplantae; phylum Streptophyta; class Magnoliopsida; order Brassicales; family Brassicaceae; genus Brassica; species Brassica carinata. The sequence goes on along the minus strand of CM028691.1, from coordinate 1,446,460 downwards.
CACACAGTAATTCTTCTCCAAATATTCTTTTTTTGTGTGTGTGGACAGCATTATGCATTCAAATTTATCACCAGCTATAGTCTCAGTATGCGAGTTGTCTAATTCCAGAGGGAGCAGTTTCCATTCTTAGAGGAGTACAGATGCTCTCGCAGCAGAACAACGTTTTACTACACAATTGGTTGGCTGATTTTCATGGAGGATAGCTCAATAAAGTTTAAAACTTCGATGGAACCACTTCTTCAGGTTGGTTATACACTATTTTCTTTCCGCATCTTATCTCTGAGCTTTCATTTGCAATAGTGATTCTGTCTGTATGTGCACTGCATACTGTTGTCTGATTATGATGATGGAGTTGCATATTTTGTATTGAAGAAGAGATGAAAGTTTTGTATTGAAGAAGAGATGAAAGTTTTGTATTGAAGAAGAGATGAAAGTTTTGTATTGAAGAGGTGAAATTTGCTTTGTCCGTTTCACTTTTTCAGTTCTAGGCATAGTTCGATATCCTATACAGTTATTCTTCCATATCCTTATATCTTATGATATCCTATAGGCAAATTCGCATCGCATAGTAGTTTTGTATCCTCTGTAGTATGCATAGCTTTCTATCATAATTGTAATGGTGTATTGGAATCTAAGTTCTTGTAAATAGTTTAAGCGTATGTAACAAGTCAGTAAACCACTTTTTTGATTCAATCATGCTAGGTTTTCCGCACCCTGGAATTAACACCAGATTCCATGTTTCGCACTGATGCTGTGAAGTTCGCTGTGATCGGGTTGATGAGGGATTTAAGAGGAATTACAATGGCTACTAGCAGGTCTTGACTACAGCTTGTGACTTTAACATCCATAGACATTTTACAATCTTATGAATTAGTTAAGCTTTCTCTTTTAATTTCAGCCGGAGAAGCTATGGTCTTTTGTTTGACTGGCTCTATCCTGCACACATGCCACTTCTTTTGAGAGGGATCTCACATTGGTTCGACACACCAGAGGTATTTAGTTATCCATTCTGCTCCATTGGATTGTATTATCGGTCACTAACCTAGTATTATTTTTTTGAAACACAACCGAGTATTATTTTATCTATATAATTTAGCATTAATCAATACGTAATTTTCCTAAGTGGGTTCCAATGTCAGGTCAATTTACGCTTTCTGACATTTTCGTTAATATTGGTGCCTTCTTTGCCTCGTCTTCTCTTCTTTGTTTGTTGATGTAGGTTACGACTCCGTTGTTGAAGTTCATGGCTGAGTTTGTGCATAACAAAACCCAGCGGCTTACTTTTGATTCTTCTTCTCCAAATGGCATCCTGCTTTTCCGGGAAGTCAGTAAATTGAATGTGGCTTATGGTTCAAGGATTTTAGCCCTTCCAAATGTTGCGGATATATACGCCTATAAATACAAGGGGATCTGGGTTTCACTGACTATTCTATCAAGAGGTTAGAACATGATTTTGACATTATAGAACCAATGAGAGTTAATCATTTTGGCATATTTGCTGTTTTTGATTATTATTGTTATTATTATTATTATTATGTGTTATGATACTGAATAATCATCTAATGTGCAGCGCTTTCTGGAAATTATTGCAACTTCGGTGTGTTTGAACTCTATGGCGATAGGGCTCTTGCGGATGCACTTGATATCGCATTGAAGATGACCCTAGCAATACCCTTGGCAGATATATTAGCGTATCGCAAGGTACGTGTGCCACTGCGTTTTTATCTCCCTGATACATTTCATTTAGTGATTCAATCAACCGGTTTTTGATTTTTATTAAACGCATAGAAATTGTTTGGTTTTCACATCATATGATATTTTTACACTACAACCTCAGATTATCCAATGTACACTCTTAATCTCAAATCTTTATTGTCCTTCTTTCATCCTTCAGCTTACAAAGGCATACTTTGGATTCGTCGAGGTCCTGTGTGGCAGTCATATTACCTTTATACTGAAACTTGATACTGCCACTTTTATGCATCTCGTTGGCTCCCTTGAATCTGGACTCAAGGGGTTGGACACGAGTATTTCATCACAAGTGAGAATTTTGTAATCAATTATTTTTGAAAGATTTATACTGCAAAATGTCTTTTTAAACATGGATATAAATGATCGTTACAGTGTGCAGTAGCTGTAGATAATCTTGCTACGTATTATTTCAACAACATCACAATGGGCGAGGCACCTACTTCCCCAGCTGCTATTCGTTTTGCACAGCACATTGCAGACTGCCCTAGCTTGTTCCCCGAGGTAACTCATCGTCTCTGTTTTGTCAGATTCATTGCAACACAAAAATTAGATTTAATCCCTTTTTATTTAAACGGGTTTGCTCTTACAAGCAGATACTGAAGACGCTGTTTGAAATAGTTTTGTTCGAAGACTGTGGCAACCAATGGAGTCTCAGCAGGCCAATGTTAAGTTTGATTCTTATAAGTGAGCAGGTAATGAAGTATATGCAATTTTCTTATCTTTCAGTTTCCGAAATGGGGGCATTTGTTAATTCTTCTAACTTAATATATAATCCAACCAGATATTCTCTGATCTGAAAGCTAAGATCCTCTCGTCACAGGTGATAATCCAAAACTCTCTTCTTTTTTTCTTTACACAAGTGTTTCTTTTATGCAAGCCTCTACATTGATTACTTAAATTTTTGATGGTGTTGCAGCCAGTGGATCAACACCAGCGTCTCTCAGCCTGCTTTGACAGTCTTATGACAGACATATCACGTGGGTTGGATCAGAAGAACAGAGACAAGTTCACCCAAAACTTGACCCTTTTCAGACATGAGTTCCGCGTTAAATAAGAATTCGCCAAACACAGTCCCTGAGCCCACGGTCTGCTACATTAGGGTCTCTCATCAGAAAAAGACCCACATTGACATAGTATTATATCACGAAGCTCCCACTTCAAAAGATTGTGGTACTGTACAGTTTTTGAGAAGAAAGGGAAACGAACTTTTACATAGTAGTCATTTACAATATGTGGTCCTAGCGTTTCCTTTTGGCAAATACTGGGAGCAATTAGGTCACATATTCTTTGTATTTGTTTGTCATAATTGAAATTCCATATTTGTTTTCGATGGGCTTTTGGTTATATATTTGATTTGCTTTGAATGGTTTGACTGAATCATTGTGAATACCGAATCGACCAGTAGGAGTCAAAAATATTAGCTGAATTTTTTTAGTGTGTTATACCAAAAGTACATAGTGCACCAAAAATCATAATTTTCTGTTCTGGTGTAGTTAAAAACTATAAATATATTTTGGTTATTTTTTAATATTTTTGGGTTATCTTAGCAACTTGTACATTATTATACTCACTCAAATATTTTAGCAACTGCCACTTTTATGCATCTCGTTGGCTCCCTTGAATCTGGACTCAAGGGGTTGGACACGAGTATTTCATCACAAGTGAGAATTTTGTAATCAATTATTTTTGAAAGATTTATACTGCAAAATGTCTTTTTAAACATGGATATAAATGATCGTTACAGTGTGCAGTAGCTGTAGATAATCTTGCTACGTATTATTTCAACAACATCACAATGGGCGAGGCACCTACTTCCCCAGCTGCTATTCGTTTTGCACAGCACATTGCAGACTGCCCTAGCTTGTTCCCCGAGGTAACTCATCGTCTCTGTTTTGTCAGATTCATTGCAACACAAAAATTAGATTTAATCCCTTTTTATTTAAACGGGTTTGCTCTTACAAGCAGATATTGAAGACGCTGTTTGAAATAGTTTTGTTCGAAGATTGTGGCAATCAATGGAGTCTCAGCAGGCCAATGTTAAGCTTGATTCTTATAAGTGAGCAGGTAATGTCTTATCTTTCAGTTTCCGAAATGGTTTTTTTTTTTTTTTTTTTTGTTAATTCGTCTAACCTTATATAAATCCAACCAGATATTCTCTGATCTAAAAGCTAAGATCCTCTCCTCACAGGTGATAAATCCAAAACTCTCTTCTTTTTTTCTTTACACAAGTGTTTCTTTTATGCAAGCCTCTACATTGATTACTTAAATTTTTGATGGTGTTGCAGCCAGTGGATCAACACCAGCGTCTCTCAGCCTGCTTTGACAGTCTTATGACAGACATATCACGTGGGTTGGATCAGAAGAACAGAGACAAGTTCACCCAAAACTTGACCCTTTTCAGACATGAGTTCCGCGTTAAATAAGAATCCGCCAAACACAGTCCCTGAGCCCACGGTCTGCTACATTAGGGTCTCATCAGAAAAGACCCACATTGACATAGTATTATATCACGAAGCTCCCACTTCAAAAGATTGTGGTACTGTACAGTTTTTGAGAAGAAAGGGAAACGAACTTTTACATAGTAGTCATTTACAATATGTGGTCCTAGCGTTTCCTTTTGGCAAATACTGGGAGCAATTAGGTCACATATTCTTTGTATTTGTTTGTCATAATTGAAATTCCATATTTGTTTTCGATGGGCTTTTGGTTATATATTTGATTTGCTTTGAATGGTTTGACTGAATCATTGTGAATACCGAATCGACCAGTAGGAGTCAAAAATATTAGCTGAATTTTTTAGTGTGTTATACCAAAAGTACATAGTGCACCAAAAATCATAATTTTCTGTTCTGGTGTAGTTAAAAACTATAAATATATTTTGGTTACTTTTTTAATATTTTTTTTGGGTTATCTTAGCAACTTGTACATTATTATACTCACTCAAATATTTTAGCAACTTCTACTTTTATGGACTATGTAAACATTTATATGGCTGAGGTTGGCTTTCCTCGGGGTACAGAGTCTTGGCTTAGGCTTTTTGAAGGACAAATGTACATACAAAAACCCCACATTTGAAAGACATTGCCATCTTTTTTCTAGTCGAAAGGATCAAATCGTGGGTCGTGCTCACTAGCTGTGACCATCCCGGTACATAGACATGTCGGACACATCACCTGATTCAGACACAAACACACACAATTTAGCATCACAAAACAAAGACTAACATGAGTTCAGACCAACATATTTTACCTTTCCTGCGCCGGAACAGTTTAGACACCTTTCCGTTGTCGGAGCTTGCAGAAGCCGGCTTGAAGCTCTAGTTCGTTTTATTGGATCAGTGGTTAAGCACACGCCACTCGCAGAACATTTAGCGCATGGCAAGTATCCTAAGCGAACACATATCATTTTAAGTTGTTTAAAGAAAACAAAAAAGTTCAAGAAATTAGATTATAATAATCCATGAGATTAATATATATAAATCATTACCAGTCCCAAGGCAGTACTTGCACCTCTTCTTCTCTTGTTGTTTAACATTGTTAACTTCAATTAGCATCAATGTCGAAATTACACCCACTGCTCCCCCAGAAAATGATGCCACAATGGGATCTACTTGGCTGTATCACAGACAAAAGAATAATATATAATATTTTTATAATTACTAGATATGATATGAAAAATTATAATAAAAAATTCAAGCAATTTCACTAGTGGTAGTACCTTAATTGCAAGGGTAGATGCAAGCTCCTTATGAAATCTTCGTACGAGGTTCCTCCTAATCCTACCTTGAGCTCAAGCTGCCATTTAAAAAAAAAAAATCATTCAACAAGAACACATGCTTATGCAGTGTTCAAGGAAAGATACTTTGTTTACATTACCTTAGGCGCAATCAAACCACCAAAGAAGATGATTCCAGAGATCAAAGCAACACTGGTCAAGTAGAGTTGTTTCAAAGTCTTCGGCGTCTATTTTCAAAAAACAAAACAAAAATTAAAAAGACAAGATTTACATTAAACAACAACAAGGACGTGTCTTTTGTCTCTAAAGTAACTAACCACGTTAGGGAGGAAAGGAATGGAAGAAGGGATCTCAGGCATCTCCGTTGCCTCTAGCACAGTGTTCTCATCCTCGTTGATGGATTTAACACTCTTGATCCGCTGCTGAACTCGTAGCCTCCTGACTTCCTCCATTAGGAGAAAGATCTTGTTGCGTCTGCTCCTAATGTTGTCTTGAATCTCCTGAAGCTGCATCTGAACGAAGTCTTGAACCGTCTCTGATCCCTCAATGATACAGAAGTTACTGAAACAAACAAAAAGGTTCGATTTTTACGAAACTAGAATCGAAAAGGTTCGATTTTTAATACACAAACGAAGAGAAGGGGCAAAAGGGTACTTGCTTTGGAACAGAGTCTCCGGCGGGAGGAGGTCCGTTGTTGGTGCCGGCGGCGGAGCAGGAGAGTGTAGAGCGGCCATGTAATAGAAGACGAGGGGGGAGTTTGAGGTGAGATGAAGGGAAGAGGAGTAGGGATCTGGAAGTTGATGATGGAGGAGGAGGAGGAAGAGGAGGAGCAGAAGAGAAGCTCGTCGTCATCATCTTCTCTGCGAGCTATGCTTTCGTTGTCAATACATTTCTGGATAAACTGACCAAAGCTACCACACTTTTTCGGCTGATAATGAATAACCTTCCGGGTGGTTCCAAAGGTTTCGCTGTTTTTGTGTTTTTTTTCAATAACATCCCAATTAATTAATAAACAATCCTTCATTGACACGTGGGGACAATTACAAGTTTTTTTTTTTGTCTTAAACGTCTAAAGCTAATTGTGTTGTGTATCTTTAACTAGAAGTATCTTAATACTTTAATTAGTTTTAAGAAATTATTATGACGAACATAATGTTTCTCGATATTTATATCAATTAAATTAACTTTTAATCCAGTTATTAACCTATACATTTCACTTCATATATATATATATATATATATATATATATATATATATATATATATATATATATATCTATATATATATGAAATTGTTTATCAAAAATATTTTTATTCAATTTTTCAAATGAAATTTATTTATTTATTATATATCAATTAAATTGAAGCACATATATTCAACATTATTAATTTATAGAATTTTTACTGTACTACACTAATAATATATACCATTTTATTAAGAAATAATTTATTTTGTCATATAAAAATTAGTTAGATATAATTTATTAAATATTATCAAAATATATTGAAGTGTTAAGAAAAATAGAAAAAAACTTTATTGTGAATACAAAAAAATATAATGTTTGTTTGTACTTATATAAATTATATATATATATATATACATTATTACGTTATAATATTAGTGAGACTATATATTTACCTAGAATTTTTCTAATAAATTATTATTTTATCAATTTGTGTCATATTTTGAATCGGCCTGATTTGGGATCAATTTTTTTTATTAATTTTTAATATTTATTAATTTATAGAATTTATATTGTACTACTGAAAAACGATTAAAGGAAAAAATAAGAAAAACACAAAATAAATAGAAGAAAAACACAAGTAAAACACAAGATAGATATAAGAAAAACACAAGAAAATCGCAAGAAAAAAATTTAAATTAACATGAACAAAACATGATTAAAATAAAATTAGTTAAGTTTCAAGGGCTTGTACTCTCAAAATCTTGTAATCTTTTGAACCTTTACTCAATATAATCTTATTTCTCATAGATCATTAGTTTTGCAAACTACTGGTAACAATCTTTACCTGAGGTATAGCAATTTTATTGTTTTCTCTTCCCAAACTTTCTTTTCATTCTTTGTCTTTGACCGTTTGAATATCAATAGATGGAGAATGCTTGTGAGAACATATTAAGCTGAACTCCATGAATCACCTCATCAACATGGTCAGTAGGATCTGCGAGATATGCCAGGTGAGGCTCGGAATGTATCGGGAAACGAGGGTAGAAGCAGCACCGTCGTTATCACTTGGTCAATGGCACTCGGTGTCATTGCTTTTTTTCTCTTTAAATTTTATATAACATATGGTTAGTGGAGATAATAGATTCCATTATGAATGTAATAAAATTAATACAGGACAACAAAATGTATGATCACATGGAATTATAGGAATAAAAATAATGACATTGCAGCATTATTGACACATCATTCGTAAAATCTCCGAGAACACAAGCGTTTACAAAAACTTAAAATCTTAACACCCGTTCATCTGCCTAAAGAATCTACATTTTTTTCTGCATCACTCCACTGATCTCAGAACACGATTTTAATCCTCAATCCAGACGGTTTTGAAAAAAACGTTCCTTCACAAGAAGCAGCACTGTCGTTACTTGGGCAATGGCAATCTGTGTCATTGCCCCTAAATTTGTTTATAAATATATTGGCCCCAAGTACATGCTTGACCAGCTTGTGGTCAAGCACGGCCCTGTGTGGACTCAAAGCTATTAAGTTCTAATTGTCTATTTATTATCTATATTTCTGCTGGAAATTATCATCTTCACAATTTCTCTTTCTTACCAAACTTTCTTCTCATTCTCTGTATTTGACCGTTTGAATATCATTACAACTGGACATAACATTTTGAAACTAAAAAGATATTAATTTGGTTATTGTTTTTAAATTTTAGATGTAACTTTTTGTTAATTCTTAAAATAAAAAGCTTCACATGCATTTTAATTGAGTAGCAAATCATTTTCTCCGTAGTTGTATGTATATCATATGAACTTAAAGTATGTGTAATATCAATATAAATATTTTACATAAAATGAGAGATGTAAACTAGAAATATAAAATTAATTATACATGTGTTCGGTTATCTTCGGATATCCATTCGGGTTCGGATATTAACCGTTCGGGTTCGGATATCCAATATCTCCTAATTCAATATCCGTTCGGATATTTAGCTATTTCGGTTCGGGTTTTTCGGATCGGGTTCGGATGCGGCTTCGGATATCGGGTAAGTGCCCATCCTATGGGAAATGATGGAGGTAGTTGATAAGCGAAAAAGGATGTTTGATATCTTATTAACCGGTTGTCAAAAATAGTATAGTGTATATTGTAATAATAATGGTAGTATTTTTTTAGTTAGATAGTTAATTAAGAGTTATTATTTTGTGGTTTTTATTGTATATATTGTAATAATAATAGTACTTGTTGGTTGCTTGATCCAGTTTCTCATTTCTTAAGTAACTTTTGAAAACAAATTCAAATGACCACCAATTGAAACCTAAAAGTCTAAAACAGAAAAAATCATATATTTTAAATAAATAAGGAAATAACATATTTAGAACAAAAAAATGGTCTAGTTTAAAAAATTAGATGTAATTTAATATACTCAAATATAACTGAACGACTAAATAATCTATATATGTCTAACCAAAATAATAGAATAATATTATCTAAAATAATATTTTATACATACAAGTTAAAAAAAGAAATTAAAATAATATACTAATTATTTGTTATAATTTATTTAATTTGTAAACTATGTTTCAAGGGAAAATAAAAGTGGTTTAGAAGTCTTACCATGCTCTAAATCTCAACATGTAATGCGATGTATGAATAGTGCATGTATATCTTTACAAGTGGAAGAAAACGAACAAAGTACTAACGTTGAACTTAACAAAAATAAAAACACCAGAAATTGTTAGAAAACAACAAAAAGACACAAACAAGTTTTTCTTTTAAACAGAAGAAGAAGCAGCTTCAAGTTTGGGAAGAAGAGCTCTCCAAGCATTAGCTACGCCGTTTGCCAAGCGAGCTTGTCCTTTGGCAAACTGATGAAACGCAACTCCCATCTCTTCCGTCCTCTGTTCTTGGAACCTCACTATCTCCTCGTTCATTCTCTTCACTATCCTCTCAAATCTTATCGTTGCTTCCTCGCTCTCTGCTTTTATCTGCATAAGCACAACCAGATATGGTCAAAGAGAAATCATTTTAAGTTGGAGTTTGTTGTTGTTGTTACCTCTCTGTATTCGTTCTCAGCTTCTCCTACTTTCTCGGAACGTGTGAGCATGAGCTTGTCACTGCAAACAATAACATAGAATAATTTACAGAATGTTCCAAACCAATCTTATTTGACAGAGAACAGATAATCATACAGGTTTATTTCTTTTAGCTTTGTTGTTTCTGCCAATTCACAATGTTGCCTGAATGCAATGCCTCGTTCTGCTATTGTCGCCTTGATATACACAAAACGGAAGCAAGAGGGGTAGAGTTTAATGTCCAGACATGTCTAGTGTCCCTAACCAGAATCTAACCCCAAAGGCAAAAGGCTAGAGAAAATCACCTTGACGAATTGCACAAAACGAACGTAGATACAACATGCATCATCATCTTACTATAGTTGAAAAAGATAGAAAGAGCTGTTTTATGCTTAGCAACATTTTACAAAATTAGTACCTCTTTCTGGAGCTTAATCGATAACAGTTCGGATTTAGTTCCAAGATCAGAAAATGCTTTTCCTGTAGGTTCACCCTCACAAGCTCCAAGAAGTTTTACAGCCTTTCCAAAATCCAAAAGTGACTGACCCAACTCTGCCATCAGGTTAACAAAGCATCAAATTTGAAGATCCATCCATGCCATCAGACTAGTGACATATTGTTACTTACCTCTATGCCTCTTGACGAGGCGATACGCATGCTTCTGAGCCTCAGCTAAGTGGTTCTCAAGCTCGAAAACGTAGTGTTTAAGCTTCTCGTATTCAGGAGTAGTTTCTTCGACAGGTTTTTCCTTTCCGAGGATAGCATCACTAACTTTTGATTGCACATCCTGTCATTTGTGCAGGTGTAGTAGCATTAAGATAATAAAGAACCGTAAAGTTAATCAAGAGCATGGAGCAAAAAAGTGAATGAAATCAATAATAAATTCCACATTTAAGAAGTCTTCATCTTGCGCTACGGTATAGCTGCTAAGTAACAAATTATAGTGGCTAAACATAGAACTCTTTAACAGTTCTATAACTTACTGGCAAGATGCTACCCTTAAACACTATCAGAGCATAATATTATCAAAATCCATCAATCAATCAACTTAACTGAATAGAGCTAAATGTAATATATATATTAGACTCAATGTGATAATGTAGCTAATTTTACCAACAGCACTCTTCTCAGGGAGAGGAGGAACGAAAACGCCTTTGTACTTCTCGAAAAGCCGAGAATTTAAACCCGGTTTAGTCAAAGTGGAAGGTTTGTGCTCGGTGCATATAAGCAAGAAAGCTTTCAAGCAATAGAGGTGTCGTCATCACACTTTAGCTTTAAACCGAAACTTACTCCACAGTTAACTGATAAGGTTTTATTAAAATTTAAGATTATGTGATATTTAAGGCTAAGCTAATAATGTATTTTGGATTATATGATGATTTTTACCATTAGAATAATTAATTGTTTTTCCATTTAATAACATTTCAATTATATTTTGATTCGTTGGAAGTTAGTCTGGAACAGCTTTGATGCAACAAGCAAGACACAGTCAAAATATAAAGAAAGCTTATCTATTAGTCAATAGAGAAGAAGTAGTAGACATCACAGACTGCTTTTGAAATCGAACTATAAGCAAAAGTCAAATCTTAAAACTTGAATCAGAGAGACATCTGATGAAAACACACACACACAAAAATCACTTAAGCAGAAAGAGGCTTCTTCACATCAGCAGCAGGACTCAAGAGAGACTTGGCCGGTGAAACCAACGCAACGCCTCCGTTCTCGATCTTTGAGTACTTCTTGTACACAGCACGTAGCTTGCTCTCTCCGCATCTCGAGTGATGTAACGCTAGAACCTTTGAGCATTCCCTATTAACACAACACACAAACACATATAAGTTTCTCTGCAATTTAACAGACGAGAAGAACAAAAGAAACAGAGATGATGTTGACGATTGATTCTTACATAATCTCAGATTCAGAGTATCCTGTGTGAAACTTCAATGTATCTGTCCAGGCTGGCGACTTGTTCAAAGAGCATCTCGCTGTGTAAACAGCTGAAGCAGCTAGCATTGAGGGACAGAACTTCAACGTGTCGTAATGCATCATCCCCAGCTCAGCAAGAAAGTGAACCATGTTCTCCATCTAGACAAACAACCACAAACGAAACAAACATCAGTCTCTTTCACAATCCATACTGTAATAAGAACGCAATCTCTTAAACAAATAACCAACTCACCTCTGGGTCAGACACAGAGGCTTTAATGAATCGGACAAGGAACACGTACTGAGTCGGAACCGTCAAGTACCACTCAAGGTTCCCAAGGATAGTCTTCTCCATCACCAGAATCTGCTTGCTGTTGTAAGCATTATCCGTCACATACACCAAATCATTCACCTGAGGCGGCCAGATCTCTTCGTATTTGGAAGCGATAAGCAAGGCACTGATTCCCACAAGCTGCAACTCACGTTTCGGAACAGCTTTCACAGACAGGAACCGATCAATGATGTTGACAGTGAGGTAAAGCGTCTCCAAGTTAAGCTCAAACTTGACGTTAACTTCCAACAGCCAATCAACCAAGATGGCTCTCATCTTCTCATTCATCTCCGTCTGAATGTGCATATACATCTTCGGCTGGCTCTCCTTCTCAACCTCTTTGTAGAAAGAGTACATATCCTCAACGTACTCCACCGCAGCCAAGTGGTTGTCTTTATCAGACTCATCAATATCAAGAATCTTCTTGGGCTTGTTGGTTACTACACCACAAGCGGCTTTGCTACGAGCGCTGAGAACCGATGAGTAAGTCACCTTCTTGTTCTTGGGAGGTGACACTGCTGCTGCTGGTGCAGCTTCCTTCTTGACGGCTAGATTCTTCTTTGGAACAAGAGGTTGTGGCTTCTTGGCTGCAAGAACCGGAGCCTTGTTCTCACCACCGTTGGCGTTTGCTAGTAGCTGGGCCCGGAAGCTTCGGGTAATGGGCCTGTTAATGGGCTTGCCTCCTTGGGCTAAGGGAACGGCGACGAGGTGGTTTCCGATGTCACCGAGAGCACGACGGTTCTTTACGGCGCCGTTTTTCTTTACACCATCTGCGACGGGAACACCTGTTCCACATAATCCATAAGAAACTTGATCAAGATCTGTTCTTGACCGAGTCAAAATCGGGACCGAGTTAGGGCACACGAGTTATATACTCAATCGAATCAAACCCAGATTTCGCAAAAATCGAATTCAGATGACGCGAAGAAACCCCATCAAAGATCAGATGAATACTCAATCGAATCAATTAAGCTATACCCAGATTTTACGAAATCGAATCGATTAAGAAGAAGAAGATTACCTCTGACTTGCTCAGGCATGTTTGTTCTCGTCGCCATGAGCGCTCTCTCCTGCAGATTCTTACTCTTCTTTGAGGATTGAGAGATTGTGATGAAGAAAGAAGGCGAGAGAGCGCTCGTCTTATGAAGAGGAGCCAACGGTTCAATTCCAACGGTCAAATTTTTGGTGAGTTTTATTTGTGGCCGTTGGATGATTAGATTTTAGATCTTAACGGTAAAGAGATGGTCTACGTAGTTGGGATGCGTTGGCACGGGAGTGTCTTCCGAAAATGGCCGTTTGACTGTGAAATAAAAAAAAAGTAAGAAAGCCCATTCCAAGTTACCTTTTTAATTAATATTTTGTGATTTATTAGCATAAACTACGCTACAAATTCTATAAGAAAATTCTAAAAAACTAATAATAGCAGCGAATAGAAGTTAGCAAATGAGTAACAATTAAATTTTAAAATGTAAACAGAAACATATTATTATGTTTACACAAATTCTACAAAAAGAGGAACCAATGAATGTTAAGAAATTAGTAACACTTAAGGAAATAAAAAATTAAAATTCTCTACTTCTGTTACCGTTAGACCAAAATTTTATTGATACGTTTGAACTTCAAACAGTCAAATAAAAATATATTTTTATAAAAGTATCAAAATAAAAATATATTTTTATAAAAGTATCAAAATAAAAATATATTTTTATAAAAGTATCAAAATAAAAATATATTTTTATAAAAGTATCAAAATAAAAATATAAATAATTTATAAAAGTACTAAAATTGTTTAATATTTAATATATATATATATATATATATATTGTGTTGTTATCTGAAAATAATATTTATTATTATAAAAGTAAAAAAAAGATATAAACAACATATAATTAAATATTAATCAAGCAAAAACATCTGTATAAAGATATTTTCAAAAAAAAAATCTAACATGTAAGTTGTTTTTTAAATTTCAACACAATAATAATCATCCAAATTTTGATGACAGTGTTGTCGTATATTAATAATTTAATGTTTGATTTTAACTTTTTAACAACATAAAATAATTTATTATACTGGTTTTTGAATGTTGTTCAAAAAAAAATACTGGTTTTGAATGTTGTTCAAAAAAATACTGGTTTTGAATGTTGTTCAAAAAAATACTGGTTTTGAATGTTGTTCAAAAAAATACTGGTTTTGAATGTTGTTCAAAAAAATACTGGTTTTGAATGTTGTTCAAAAAAATACTGGTTTTGAATGTTGTTCAAAAAAATACTGGTTTTGAATGTTGTTCAAAAAAAAATACTGGTTTTTGAGTTAATAAAACATAAACTAATGATAAATTTCATAAAACACCATTAATTGAATACCATTTTTCAAAACTATTTTCAATCAAAAATGTTTCTCTAGTTTTGATTATTGTTTAAAATTTTATAAAATAATGAAAAAATAGTATTAAATTTGTGATAACTTAGAATTCTCTCCTAAACTATTAACTACTATAAAACGAACATGCCTGCGGGCAAAACACATGTTTATAATCTCAAATTAGAGATACATTTCTTCATTCTTTTTAATGTTTTCCTAGGGACCATTTGTGAATGTCTAAAAGAAACTAAAAGAGACAATAATACATCACAAAAAGATGACAAATGGTTTGATTTTACAAAGTAAAAAGGTTTGAAGTGATACAGCAAGTAGAGAAGTTATCAAGTACAATCCTGAATGTGATTCAATAATCAGATGAGACCTTGACGTTGGAGATCAGAGTAAGTCTTCTTGTTGTAGATGTTACCTTCACGATCTTCATACTCTTCTTCAAGTTCTGGCCTCCATTTGTTAACCCCTTGCCTCTCCTGTATCTTCTTCCACAGCTCTTTCGCTTCCTGAAAACAAAACCAAACCAAATCACATATCAACTTTACACAAACTAACAAAGGCTAGAAAATAATAATAGCAGTAATATATACCTCAATTGAAGTGATTTCGTTGAAGTTCTTTGTGTTTGGGATCCCTAAGCAACGCATTCCATGTTGGTGTTGAAACTCTTTAAAATGTCTTTCAAAAGCCCTTCTGCCCATGTAGACACTGTTTCCACATATCTCGCATTCGAATTTCTACACAATTTGATTAGTCAGTATTAGTGTTTGTCACTGTTTCCTTATCGATGATGGGTCTAATAACTCCTACATACCTGGCCAAGGCCATGAAGCTTGTAGAGCCAGTATGGTATAGGCTTCCCGTCCCAACCCATTGGCAGCTTCAGCGGATTGTAAAAGTCACCTTCCTCGTCATCACTTTCTTCTTCTGCACGTTCTTCCTCACCCTCGCGTTCTTCCTCCATCTCCTCATACGTCAAGGCCTGCTTCTTTACAATGTTTTGTTTCGTCCTTACGATTGTCTATACAAAAAATTGAAACAACAAGTTAAAGGTCAGCTAAATATCTGACATGCTTCAAAGGATGTAGCAAAAGGGTACTTCTACCAACTAACCTCATCAAGTAAACTGCAGAGTTTCTTCACTTTGGCCTCTGTTAGTGCAATCTGTTTACCACTGTCGGGCTCCTGAGTTGCTTTGGCATCTCCGTTTTGTTTCACGATGGGTTTGGCAAAATGTTTCTTATCCAGCTTCTCCAAAGGCGTATCCTGAAGAGAAACTGAATCAATTAAACGCACAAGATAACCTCAATGTCGATCTGACTAGAACTACCAACTAATTTCCCTAGCACTAAATGCTTCTACCAAACCCCAGTACACACAACAGCACTTTCATATGACAAACTGAAATCATCCAAATTTTGATGACAAGTGTTGTCGTGATATTAATAATTTAATGTTTGATTTTAACTTTTAACAACATAAAATAATTTATTATACTGGTTTTGAATGTTGTTCAAAAAAATACTGGTTTTGAATGTTGTTCAAAAAAATACTGGTTTTGAATGTTGTTCAAAAAAATACTGGTTTTGAATGTTGTTCAAAAAAATACTGGTTTTGAATGTTGTTCAAAAAAATACTGGTTTTGAATGTTGTTCAAAAAAATACTGGTTTTGAATGTTGTTCAAAAAAATACTGGTTTTGAATGTTGTTCAAAAAAATACTGGTTTTGAATGTTGTTCAAAAAAATACTGGTTTTGAATGTTGTTCAAAAAAATACTGGTTTTGAATGTTGTTCAAAAAAAAATACTGGTTTTTGAGTTAATAAAACATAAACTAATGATAAATTTCATAAAACACCATTAATTGAATACCATTTTTCAAAACTATTTTCAATCAAAAATGTTTCTCTAGTTTTGATTATTGTTTAAAATTTTATAAAATAATGAAAAAATAGTATTAAATTTGTGATAACTTAGAATTCTCTCCTAAACTATTAACTACTATAAAACGAACATGCCTGCGGGCAAAACACATGTTTATAATCTCAAATTAGAGATACATTTCTTCATTCTTTTTTAATGTTTTCCCTAGGGACCATTTGTGAATGTCTAAAAGAAACTAAAAGAGACAATAATACATCACAAAAAGATAACAAATCGTTTTGATTTTACAAAGTAGAAAGGTAAACTTGATTTGGGTTTGAAGTGATACAGCAAGTAGAGAAGTTGTCATCAAGTACAATCCTGAATGTAATGAATCAGATAAGACCTTGACGTTGGAGATCAGAGTAAGTCTTCTTGTTGTAGATGTTACCTTCACGATCTTCATACTCTTCTTCAAGTTCTGGTCTCCATTTGTTAACTCCTTGCCTCTCCTGTATCTTCTTCCACAGCTCTTTCGCTTCCTGAAAACAAAACCAAACCAAATCACATATCAACTTTACACAAACTAACAAAGGCTAGAAAATAATAATAGCAGTAATATATACCTCAATTGAAGTGATTTCGTTGAAGTTCTTTGTGTTTGGAATTCCTAAGCAACGCATTCCATGTTGGTGTTGAAATTCTTTAAAATGTCTCTCAAAAGCCCTTCTCCCCATGTAGACACTGTTTCCACATATCTCGCATTCGAATTTCTACACAATTTGATTAGTCAGTATTAGTGTTTGTCACTGTTTCCTTATCGATGATGGGTCTAATAACTCCTCATACCTGGCCAAGTCCATGAAGCTTGTAGAGCCAGTATGGTATAGGCTTCCCGTCCCAACCCATTGGCAGCTTCAGTGGATTGTAAATATCACCGTCCTCTTCATCACTTTCTACTTCTGCCCGTTCTTCCTCCCCCTCACGTTCTTCCTCCATCTCTTCATACGTCAAGGCCTGCTTCTTGACGACGTTTTGTTTTGTCCTCTCGATTGTCTATACAAAAATTCGAGACAACAAGAAAATTCAAGTCAGCTAAATATCTGACATGCTTCAAAGGATGTAGCAAAGGGTACTTCTACCAACTAACCTCATCAAGTAAACTGCAGAGTTTCTTCACTTTGGCCTCTGTTAGTGCAATCTGTTTACCACTGTCGGGCTCCTGCGTTGCTTTGGCATCTCCGTTTTGTTTCCCGTTTGGCTGAGTTTTGGCAAAATGTTTCTTATCCAGCTTTTCCAAAGGCGTATCCTGAAGAGAAATTGAATCGGTTATACCCATAAGATAACCTCAAGGTAGTAACATAAACCTTCAAACTGAATTCTACCCTCATTGACATACTAAATGTCGATCTGACTTGAACTACCAACTAATTTTCATAGCACTAAATGCTCCTACCAAACCCCAGTACACACAACAGAACTACTATTAAGTACACAATACAACTCTCATAAGACAAACTGAAATCAAAATGCGTTTCGAGGAGACTTAGCAAGTGTACGCACCTTTGTAAGGAAAAGTCTCTCCGCACGCTGCTGCAGAGTACCACCAACTTTCAGCCCCAGAGCCCCCAGCGCCTGAACGACATAAAAGACAGATAATTAGAGAAAAAATGATTCAGGGATCATATAAACATGAAGACTGGTCATTACCTCCTTAAGCTTTTCAGGTCCCACTTCTATCAACTCCTCGGCTGTGATGTAGTAATCAAGATCTATGACAGAATGCTGAGATGGAATAAGTTCGTTTTCCTGGCCATGGTTCTCCCAGCCTACTACTTTTCCATCTGCAAATTGCTCTTCAAAATCAGTCTCAACCTGCAAGAAACCAACATATTAAATGCATGAGATCAAACTGCATGCACAAAATTTGACAAAACTAGAACTTCCAGAGTGCCAAGTTATACTATCGAGGATGTGAGATCTCTAGCTATGGCTATTTAATTTCCAATACGAGCATCATCTAGTTATGGATCCAACTTCTACGTAAAAGTTCTAGGGAAACTAACAGAAAACTATTAGACGCGTATAGCATACCAGTTATGTAATAAAACATTAGTTCAAAGCACCCATAAGATTCCATACGGCAATAAGTTTAACAGAATAAAACGATAAAGAAAGAGAGGAGTTTAAACCTTAGAAAGCATTTTGTCAAGGTCTTGCAACGGCTCCGTTCGCTGGAAAAAGTTGACCAAGTAGTCTAGCAGGGCTTCCATATACTTCTTGTATTGCCTAAATTAACATATTGTAAGACAAGAAAGAAAGACATTCAGATACAGGTAGAAAAGATATGGAGAGGCTTTCTCTGTAGAAGAAAAAAATGTTTACCTTGAAAACTTCAGTTTACGCGGTATCTTCTCTGGTTGAGAAAAAACATCAAGGTAAACAGAGTATTCAACTCTTTCCCCAAATTTAGAGTTAATGTACTGGTTATACAAATCATGCAAGTCCAAGTACCGACCAGCACCTTCCTGCACACCACACAATTATAGAAATTCAATAAAGTAATACTCTCAGAAATGAAAATCTGTGTCCGACAACAATAAGGAGTCAAACAGAAACTTACCTCTCCACTGAAAGAAATAACCGGTTCCACCTTCAGAAGTGCTTCATAGTCCGCACTGGCATCAACAAGAGGCCCAGAAGGGTACTTCCTATGATACTCACGTATCTACAAGTTTGTAAAAGAAGTTAATTAATTGCATATCTGATAGAATAATTACATAGGTATTCAGTTGATGAACACTCTATTCAAGAAGACCAATTAAAACTAGAAAATTGAATCTCATTCAGAGTCTCCATCTTACTTAGATATAAATCCCTATCTGTGTAGAAAATATCACCGTCCTCTTCATCACTTTCTACTTCTGCCCGTTCTTCCTCCCCCTCACGTTCTTCCTCCATCTCTTCATACGTCAAGGCCTGCTTCTTGACGACGTTTTGTTTTGTCCTCTCGATTGTCTATACAAAAATTCGAGACAACAAGAAAATTCAAGTCAGCTAAATATTTAGGGAGATATATAAAGGATGTAGCAAAGAGGTACTTCCTTCCATCAACTAACCTCATCAAGTAAACTGCAGAGTTTCTTCACTTTGGCCTCTGTTAGTGCAATCTGTTTAGCACTGTCGGTCTCCTGCGTTGCTTTGGCATCTCCGTTTTGTTTCCCGTTTGGCTGAGTTTTGGCAAAATGTTTCTTATCCAGCTTTTCCAAAGGCGTATCCTGAAGAGAAATTGAATCGGTTATACCCATAAGATAACCTCAAGGTAGTAACATAAACCTTCAAACTGAATTCTACCCTCATTGACATACTAAATGTCGATCTGACTTGAACTACCAACTAATTTTCATAGCACTAAATGCTCCTACCAAACCCCAGTACACACAACAGAACTACTATTAAGTACACAATACAACTCTCATAAGACAAACTGAAATCAAAATGCGTTTCGAGGAGACTTGGCAAGTGTACAAACCTTTGTAAGGAAAAGTCTCTCCGCACGCTGCTGCAGAGTACCACCAACTTTCAGCCCCAGAGCCCCCAGCGCCTGAACGACATAAAAGACAGATAATTAGAGAAAAAATGATTCAGGGATCATAGAAACATGAAGCATGGTCATTACCTCCTTAAGCTTTTCAGGTCCCACATCTATCAATTCCTCGGCTGTGGTGTAGTAATCAAGATCTATGACAGAATGCTGAGATGGAATAAGTTCGTTTTCCTGGCCATGGTTCTCCCAGCCTACTACTTTTCCTTCTGCAAATTGCTCTTCAAAATCAGTCTCAACCTGCAAGAAACCAACATATTAAATGCAAGACATCAAACTGCATGCACAACATTTGACGAAACTAGAACTAGCAGAATGCCAAGTTATACTATCGAGGATATGAAATCTCTAGCTATGGCTATTTAATTTCCAATACTAGCATCATCTAGTTGTAGATCCAACTTCCACGCAAAAGTGCATGGGAAACTAATAGAAAACTCTTGGACGCGTGTAGCATACCAGTTATGTAATAAAACATTAGTTCAAAGCACCCATAAGATTCCATACGGCAATAAGTTTAACAGAATAAAACGATAAAGAAAGAGAGGAGTTTAAACCTTAGAAAGCATTTTGTCAAGGTCTTGCAACGGCTCCGTTCGCTGGAAAAAGTTGACCAAGTAGTCTAGCAGGGCTTCCATATACTTCTTGTATTGCCTAAATTAACATATTGTAAGACAAGGAAAGACATTCAGATACAGGTAGAAAAGATATGGAGAGGCTTTCTCTGTAGAAGAAAATCCAACGAAATGTTAACCTTGAAAACTTTAGTTTACGCGATATTTTCTCTGGTTGAGAGAAGACATCAAGGTACACAGAATATTCAACCCTTTCCCCAAATTTAGAGTTAATGTACTGGTTATACAGATCATGCAAGTCCAAGTACCGACCAGCGCCTTCCTGCACAACACACAATTGAAGAAATTCAATAAAGTAATACTCTCAGAAATGAAAATCTGTGTCCGACAACAATAAGGAGTCAAACAGAAAATTACCTCTCCACTGAAGGAAATAACTGGTTCCACCTTCAGAAGTGCTTCATAGTCAGCACTGGCATCAACAAGAGGTCCAGAAGGGTACTTTCTATGATACTCACGTATCTATAAGTTTGTAAAAGAAGTTAATTAGTTGCATATCTGATAGAATAATTACATAGGTATTCAGTTGATGAACACTCTATTCAAGAAGACCAATTAAAACTAGAAAATTGAATCTCATTCAGAGTCTCCATCTTACTTAGATATAAATCCCTATCTGTGTAGAAAATATCACCGTCTGGTACTATTATGCAAAGCAAATTTCATACAATACTTTGAAAAAATGGTAACTAACCAAAATTGCTAATGGAATAAACCCGACACACTTTCACCGAGTCTCTGTACAAGATCTTAATTATCCATCACCATTGGTTTAAACTAATCAATGAAATTAGATCAACAGTAAGCTAAATCTCTCCCATTCTCGATTGAGCAATACTCTTGTAAAGTCAGCTACTCTTATCTATGAGAAAATGAAGTAAAGCCAAGTTCTTGCTAAAGAGAAGCACTTTAGACATTGATCATAAAATGCAAATGGAAAGAGAGCAAACCTCCTTCAAACGATCATAAAATGCACTATACACATTGATCCCTGTCGCAGTGTGGCCACCAAGCGCTGCAATCTCATCTTCCCTAGCCCCATCCTTATCTTCATAGGTTTCAACCTAACATAGCCAAACAAAGAATCACTATTAGCACTAATCCCAATGTATCTCTACAGATGACCACTACAACTTTCGACACCAATATCTGAAGTTCCGTCTCAATTTTAACAAAACATTTCGGACAGATCCAAAAACGCTATAGAGAGTAGAAGGGGGAGAATAAAACGCACAAGCTTCTCAGTGGTGCGCATGATTGACTGAATCGTGTTGCGGACACGGTGGCCCTGTACCAATCTGTCCTTGCTCGACGACGGCTCCGTCTGTAGATCTTGCACAACGAGTCGCTCCAGTCTTTCAATCTCCTCGTGATTGGAGCGTGTTTGCTCGAGGAGAGTCGACGACATCTTCTCTCTCGACCTTCTTCTTCCTGAGACTTGAATCGACCGAAACCCTAAATCCCAGTTCGAGTGTAGACGGGAATATTTTACAGACCAAGATAAAATGTGAATTTTTGGTATCGGTTATTCGATGGGCCTAAAAGTTATATCGTTCGAAGTATGGCCCGAGATAGGCCCAAATTGCCTGATTCATAAGTTCCATCCACATGCTTCTTCTTCGTTTGTTAAGTTGTCTTCTCTCGCGGCATCATTTCAATGGCGGCGCTCGCAAGGATCGGTGGCCGGTACCTGAAATCCGTCGGCGTAATTAACCCTTCGGCCTCATGTTTCCTTGCTCAACGTCGTGGAGTTGCCACGAAACTCTTTGTTGGCGGTACCCCTCTATTTCTAGGCCTTTTAATTAATACAAAAGAAGAACTGATTCGTACTTTCTAGCTAAGACTTTATTGTTGGAAATGGATACAAGTTTCGTGACGGTTACAAAAGCTATGTTTCTTGTTAGTGTCTCACATTCTGGTTTTGATTACTGCAACTAGTGATTCACTTCCTTCCTGAACATTTTGAATTGGCTGCACCATTCCAAGTGACAGAATCCATGTTTTTTTTTTGGTGGTGATATTGAGACTACTTATCTCTAATAATGCTTAGTTCACAAAACAATTTTTTTTTCCTACAGGATTATCGTTTTACACTACGGAGCAGGGATTGTCAGAGGCATTTTCTCAATGTGGCCAAGTTGTTGAAGGTACACTTTACATCATTTGTGATGAATAGATTACACTCTTTTACCCCGCGTTATATATGTGAGAGTTTTTTTTCCGCAGCTCAAATAGTCATGGATAGAGTCTCTGACAGATCCAAAGGTTTCGGTTTTGTGACGTTTGCTTCTGATGACGATGCGAGGAAGGCTTTGATGGAATTGAATGGACAGGTATAGTATGTTGTTGTCTTTGATTCTTTCTTTAAATCATTTCTCTTTGTTAACGAAACAAGTTTCTTTTCAGCAACTAAACGGTCGTGTAATATTTGTGGACTACGCTAAGGCCAAGCAAACTCTTGGTGGTGGTGGTGGCGGCGGATTACCAATAGCTAGAGGACCGCCTAAGCCAGGGGAAGTAGCTGCCACAACACCTGAAACATTGAACATGGACTAACCGAATCGAAAACAGGATAATACTGCATCTGCTATATCTCTTGGTATGAAAACACTTTTACAAGTGTTGTTTGTAAGAGACATGAGCAAATCTTCGGCACACTTGCTCATGTTTCATTTCATGATCTCTGAATCTTTTGTTAAAGCAGAAGTAGTTATTCACAACAAAACTCTCAACTCTTCCATGACTCCTGCTTATTTGGAGCTTAGTCCTAGACTATGTATATATCGCTTTTTAAAACAGATGATGATCAATAATGTTTCGAGAATGTTATGATCTGTTTCAGTTTCACAACTTCTATAGTGATCTGCTGATGGTTGCTTTGTACAAATTCATGTTTATATGAATCCCTTCCTCGTTACATTTACAACTATCATTGGCAGTATGTCTGAGTTAACGAACTAATCTAGAGATATGTGCCAGGCTTGGTAATGCTTTCTCTTTGTACTTGCTCTTTCTCTTTTGTAGTTCTTTTTTCCCCATCTCTTCTTGTTCCTAAAGGTTGAACCTGTTAAGCCATCTCAAGAAGGTCAACCAAATGCAAAATGAAAGCCTGAGGAAGAAACAGAATATTTTTATACCTCATTTTGTTCTATAATTCATTGACAAGAGTTGCGCATAGAGAATCTCATTCCATGTGTCAGGTACGCCTGGTAGGCACCAGTGACTGCAGTCTTGTGGAGCATCAACAGGAGTACCCCCCTCTCTGTACCGAGAAGGATGGCCATCTTTCCTAAACTCTGTCAGATATGTAATGTTGAGAAACTTAACCTTACTGTGTTGATACTTCATCTCTTCAATCACTTCATAGATATATCTGTTGTGATCTGCATCAGGTTCCATTTTCCTTCTATCAGTCTCAGGACCAGTCTCTGCATCACATAGACCACCAAGATTCCATGTCCCGTTTCTGCAACAACCAATGATTCTTCTTCTTTACTTAATAATCCAAGTCTCTCAAGACCATATATAACAACTTCCCTTACCTGTAGTGCACTGGAGAGTAGCTTCTGAAGAAGACATAACTCTTGTCAGGATCAAGTTTCTCTAACACCCATGACTTCCACGTCTTCAAAGACTTCCCAAACGCCTCCATTGCTCCCATTGTCTTGTTCACTTTCCTTCCCTCTTCAAAGTATGATCCACTGCAAAGAAACAGAACCACAGTTTAAGGAAGAGAATTTCAGAATTTCAGAAGCTGAGGGGGGTCTTTCTTACGCTAACACGGTCTTCTCTTCGTTCCACCAGTGCCCTGAGTTGAAGACAAGTACATCCGAGTCAACCCATCTTTTTGATTGCCAGTTGAACTCGTCGACTCTCACTGTGGTTTTGACCTCTTGCGGTGAGTGTTCAGGTGGCCGGCCGATGACGACAAGAAACGGTGTTCTGTGATACTCAACTGTGAGGTTTTGCCGAGGGAACCGCATGGAGAGAAAGCCCTTGTGTTTCGTTATAGGGTTACCGTATACTTCATAGATCTCGGACTTGTTATGTACTGCTTGTGAGAGCATGCACATGAGTGATTCCCACTGGTTTCTCCCAATGGAATCTCCCACGAACACTATCCTCCCGTTCCTACTCCTCTCCAGGAAATCACTTGCGTTAAACCTTATCATTCAATAGCCAAAAAAAAAGAACAATTAGGTTTAGACGAGAACAAAGCTTTCTTGCGTCAGAAGAAAGTGAATAGAAGCCTAATATCTAGTTGTAACCCTAAATAAAGCTTTTAGGTGCACCCACATTTTCACTTTAGATGTACAAGAGCGAAGCTTTCTTGTGTCGGAAGAGCACAAGAGCATAATACTTAGTTATAACTTATAACACAATAAATAAAGTTTTTAGGTGCAAAGCTTTCTTGTGTCAGAAGAAAGTAATTAGAAGCATAATATCTAGTTATTAACCCTAAATAAAGCCTTTAGGTGCAAGCAATAAACACATTTTTCACTTAAGGTGTATAAGAGCAAAGCTTTCTTGTGTCAGAAGAAAGTATATAGAAGCCTAAAGTGTGTTTCTTGCTTGCACCCAAAGCGTAATATCTAGTTGTAACCCTAAAAACATTATTTATTTAGTTTATTCCAAGGAATCAATACATAACTTTAGATGCAAGCAATAATAAACACATATTCACTTTAATGGAGAATTTGACGTGGCAACATGCTTACCATGGAAGATCGCAGCCGTGTGGTTGCCATCGCCAATCTAGATAACCGGAATCTTTTCTTCCGTTCTTGCGACAACGAAAACCTGAATCAAGAAAGCGACACTCTTCACCGTACATTAATGATGATGATGATGTTCGACGAACCCATCTTCCTTTGGAGTAATCGCAATCCTTTGTTAAGTTTTGCGATGAGGGCGACAACAATCCGAAACGGAGTAGAGGCTCGAAAGAGGAGGAGTCGACGAGGTTGAGGATGACGACGGTGGAGAATATGAGGAGGCTAAGTGACAAGAGGCTGACGAAGAAATGTTTCTTGATGTTGAAAACGTATGGAACTGAGCAGAGAGAGAAGAGTTGTTGATGATGATCCATGATCTCTTCTTTCTCTCTTTGAACAAGTCTTCTCTTTCACGTAAGCGAGAGACGTCAAACTAATACGTATATACGACTGTTATTGTCTTTATTTTAGATAAATGAATAAAATAAGTGACGAGTATGCGTCGGTTACTTCGTGATGGAAGCTTTCTTGGCCCCACGTTCGTCACTATACATCTCCCGGATTGTGATTAGCAACGACGCTGGAACTAATCCCATGTAATAATGTTTAATAGGTGGTAATCCGCGCCATGCGCGGAGTGATGAACTATAAGAGGTTATAAATTTTAAACCATATAAATTTATTTATTGGTGTAATTTTAGTATATTGTATGGAAATAAATCTATAAGAGTAAGTTTAGACTTATATAAATTTATTCTGAATTTAAGATAAAATAAAACATAAGTAATAGAATTATTGTTTTCACAGTATAAAATATGAATATAAAATAAAAGGAAACATAGGCAATAAGATAATAAAATGCTAGATGAAACAAATTATAAAGAAATACAAAAACTAATAAAACCGCATAATTGGTGTGACATTGTTTCCAAATTGCAACTATTTAGAAGTTTATCACCTTAATTTTTCACATAGACTTCTTTGGATTGATATTTAAAAACATAAACGCTACAAACTAATCAATTTGAACATGTCGTTAAAATATAATGTAGAACCAGCATAGTAATTTAATACAATCATATCGCAATTTAGATTAAAGTGATTAAGATTATTAAAATTAGTCAATAATGTGTTATTTAGAATTTAATCCTGATTACAAATCACTTCATGTGTCATTGAAATTTGATATACTTTACTCTACATATTTTGATTAACTAAATGAAAAGAAATGTAATTAGGCTACTATCAAAATCACATATTTTGATTTTATATGTGATTTTAATATTTTGATTAACTAAATGAAAAGAAATGTAATTAGGCTACTATCAAAATCACATATTTTGATTAACTAAATGAAAAGAAATGTAATTAGGCTACTATCAAAATCACATATTTTGATTAACTAAATGAAAAGAAATGTAATTAGGCTACTATCAAAATCACATATTTTGATTTTATATGTGATTTTAATATTTTGATTAACTAAATGAAAAGAAATGTAATTAGGCTACTATCAAAATCACATATTTTGATTTTATATGTGATTTTAATATTTTGATTAAACTTCTTTTTCATATTAAATTTTTTCAATTTAAAAACATAAACGCTACAAACTAATCAATTTGAACATGTCGTTAAAATATAATGTAGAACCAGCATAGTAATTTAATACAATCATATCGCAATTTAGATTAAAGTGATTAAGATTATTAAAATTAGTCAATAATGTGTTATTTAGAATTTAATCCTGATTACAAATCACTTCATGTGTCATTGAAATTTGATATACTCTAATACCTTAACAAGAATGTAAATATAAAGAATAAATACAAATTATAGGCATAACCGTATATAGATTCATAATGTGTGATAAATTTAAAGAGAATAGAATTAAAACCTGTAAATCACGGAGATTGTTAATCGAAATTGATGTATTAAATTTTAATTAACGGTATCAAAGGCATAATTAAGGCAAGCAATGCCATAATACGGTTGACCACTTTTAAATTTTATATACATTAGTATATAGTTTAATAAGATTATTCAAATATTGTGGACATTGAATCTCTAATACCTTAACAAGAATGTAAATATAAAGAATAAATACAAATTATAGGCATAACCGTATATAGATTCATAATGTGTGATAAATTTAAAGAGAATAGAATTAAAACCTGTAAATCACGGAGATTGTTAATCGAAATTGATGTATTAAATTTTAATTAACGGTATCAAAGGCATAATTAAGGCAAGCAATGCCATAATACGGTTGACCACTTTTAAATTTTATATACATTAGTATATAGTTTAATAAGATTATTCAAATATTGTGGACATTGAATCTCTAATACCTTAACAAGAATGTAAATATAAAGAATAAATACAAATTATAGGCATAACCGTATATAGATTCATAATGTGTGATAAATTTAAAGAGAATAGAATTAAAACCTGTAAATCATGGAGATTGTTAATCGAAATTGATGTATTAAATTTTAATTTACGGTATCAAAGGCATAATTAAGGCAAGCAATGCCATAACACAAGCTAAAATATTTTTGACCAACTGCATTAAATTTTACAAGATATACTAAATTCTACTCATTTTGATTAACTAAATGAATCGTAGTTTAATCAAAATGACATATAAAATACTCTGCTCTACATATTTTGATTTTATATGTGATTTTAATATTTTGATTAAACTTCTTTTTTCATATTAAATTTTTTCAATTTAAAAACATAAACGCTACAAACTAATCAATTTGAACATGTCGTTAAAATATAATGTAGAACCAGCATAGTAATTTAATACAATCATATCGCATTTAGATTAAAGTGATTAAGATTATTAAAATTAGTCAATAATGTGTTATTTAGAATTTAATCCTGATTACAAATCACTTCATGTGTCATTGAAATTTGATATACTCTAATACCTTAAAAGCCTCCAAATCACGGAGATAAATTAATCGAAACTGATGTATTAAATTTTAATTAACGGTATCAAAGGCATAATTAAGGCAAGCAATGCCATAATACCGCTATATTATTTTTGACCAACTGCATTAAATTTTACAAGATATACTCAATTCTACGATTTTGATATGTGATTAAAATTTGATATACTCTACGTAATTTGATATACTTTACTCTACATATTTTGATTAACTAAATGAAAAGAAATGTAATTAGGCTACTATCAAAATCACATATTTTGATTAAACTTCTTTTTGACAAAATTTTTTCAAATTTAAACAACATAAACGTTTACAAACTAATCAATTTGAACATGTCGTTAAAATATAATGTAGAACCAGCATAGTAATATATACAATCATATAGCAATTTAGATTAAAGTGATGCAATTCAAATACATGAAAGGAATACATAATATAAACAAAATATATATAGTCTATGATGAATGGAATATAGTCTACGATGAATGGAATATATAATATAAACAAAATATATTTATAGTCTACGTTCATGTTTAGTGAGGTCTTGAAAATATTTTCATACTTTCGTAATCCTAGAGAATATGAAGCTCGTCCATATTATGAAGCTCGCTTTAAGTAGTCAAAAACTATATAATTATGTAAGGCTATATAAAGTACTTACCAATGGCAATTGATGTAATTAGGCTAGTTAACTAAGGATTTTTAAATATAGAGGTTGAGAGTCATTGTGGAGTTGACAAGTGTAAATGGCACTCATGTAAATCACACATGAAGTGAAGGTTATTTTGTTTAGAGTGCTTCTAAAATAATATATAGGGGATATCATTAGATAATTTTTTTTTTGGCATCTACCATTAGATAATAAATTAATAATTCATCTTTTTTTCGGTAAAGGGTTCTTTTAAGTTGACCACCGTAAAAGGATTTTCCTGGAGATTTTGATATAATTAAATTACTATAATGCAAATAATATATGGTAGTCTATATTCTCGGCTTTGATCGTGGTCTTTGGCATCAATGTAATACAATATATGTAATAATACACAGAGATATATACCAAAACTGTTGCTTGGATAATTTTGCTCAAGTATTCTGTGTGTAAACATGTCATCAAAGCTGCTACACCCTTTTGTTCTAAGCGTGTGTATGTGTATTATTACATTTCATTATAGAGCCATAATGGGCTACAAATATACTAGTAGTTTGCCATCATTCATTTGGTAGAGACAATGATTTGCAGAGCATTTACCTTATTTAAAACCAGTGGTCGCTGAAGTCTAGCACCTAACCCTACCAAAATATCACAATCAAATATAAAACTCCAGGATTGATCAATAAGAAACAAATTGATTCATAACCAGATTTCACTCCCGGCTGCATCAGTGTTCTATGATATTGTCAAAGAGCTTAGAAACATTATCTCAGCGAGAAGACACAGCAAACAATTCCTATCACTTATGCCTTTGTGGTTGAAATAGGTTATTCTTGTAAATTTAATTTTATATGGTGATCCATCTTGTTTTTTTTTTTTTTTTTTTTTGCAAAATGATTCAAACTTAAGGTTTTACTATATAAAGTCTTCTTTTCATTTATATGATATTTACCGTTTAGCAAAAAAATATTTATTAAAAAATATGTTTTGGCAAGCCATAGTTCTGGAGGAAAACAAAAAAAAATCAATCTCCATTCATTTTTGAAAATGGTAGAAAAATTTAAAACATATAAAGAGATCAAGTGAGGTTATAGATTTAATTTTCAACATCTTTTTTCTTTTCTTTGGTCGAAAATAGAGTTTTACGGATACATGATCATACATTTGATCTACATGTCACTATCAACTTAAGTTTAGTGTTAAACCAAAAAGAAAAAAAAAACTTAAGTTCAGTGATATATAAGAATGAGCAAGATGCATCATCTGGTATAGAACAAACTCACGAACTTAATGGGCCCTTAACGAAACTTCACACGTATTAACAGCCCATTTCCTTAGGATTGAGTTTTCACTACAAGCTCACGATCTTCCCCTTCCACTCCCCTAACACTTAAATACTCTCTCCTCCACAAAACCAGAACCCTAACCACCGCCGGAATCATAACCACCAGAAGAAGCAGCCAGAGATGGGTCGCGTCCGCACGAAGACGGTGAAGAAATCATCACGCCAGGTGATCGAGAAGTACTACTCACGCATGACGCTCGACTTCCACACGAACAAGAAGATCCTCGAAGAAGTCGCCATCATCCCTTCTAAACGTCTCCGCAACAAGATCGCCGGGTTCTCGACGCATCTCATGAAGAGGATCCAGAAGGGACCCGTCCGCGGGATCTCACTCAAGCTCCAGGAGGAAGAGCGCGAGCGCCGCATGGACTTCGTCCCCGACGAATCCGCCATCAAGACGGATCACATCGAGGTCGACAAGGAGACGCTCGACATGCTCGCGTCGTTGGGAATGGGCGATATGCCGGGGGTTGTCAAGGTGGATCCCGTCGCCGCCGCTCCGATCGCTGCATTTGGCGGCCGTGGAAGGAGATTCTAGTCTCTCTCTGATTTAAAAGTTTGTTCCTTTTTTTTTGGCTGAATCGTTTTTAAGCTCAACTTTGAATGCTCTATAAGCTTAAGTGTCTAGATAAAGTTGTTATCTTGTTAGTGTTGGTGAATGCTTCGTTAGATGAAAGTACTGGTAGATTAAGCTCTTAGCTTGTTCACGATGGTCACACGATGAGTTTTTTTTTTTTAACTGGATCAAAAGAGAGACCAGTAATGGTAGATGTAACAGACATGTATGGAGATGTAAGAAACAGGTAATAGACCTTTGATCGAATAAAAGCAACTCAATATTCAGAACATTGTTAAAAGGTTGTTGAGAACTTTATATAGGCTGGCCAGAGATATAATGAAGACAAGTAGTACAAGTTTGCTAGAAGATGAACGGGTTTCTCCTAAGTGTGTATCCGTGTAGAACCCCATTGGACATATACATTTAAACATGATATACATCCAGGTTCTTATATCAACCATCTCTCTCATGTTTGTCCAGGAAAATTTCACTCTATGAATCCCATGTACTGTATTCTGAATCTATTTTCTGGTGTGTGTGTGCATACTGAAGCTATCTCTCTCTCTCTCTCTCTAACAGTCCATAGTCTTCAAAATGTTAAGATTCTTTATTAGTCTAATACCAAAGCCCACTTTCTAAACACTCTACTTGAAAAATTTTGTACTTTGAAGGAGAAATCAAATAAGAGTGGTCCTTATAGTGGTACTGCATCAAGTATGTACATATAAGGCATGACAATGAGATGAATGCTGGTGGAATTGGGATGTAATCCAATTAAATCAGTACTCTCTCCCCCTTGGGTTTCTTTTATCATTACACTGAAAGTGTGGGACTAGTAGGTGGACTCAATGACTTGGACGTTAGTGGGAAATCCAGCCTCTGCAAAAATAGGAACACAAGCAAAAAAAAAAAAGAGCTAATGAAAGTTTTGTTACTGAATAATTTGTGCCCAAAAACATACTAATTTCAGTATCTGTAGTCCCCCATGTAAATCCTAATGGTAAATTAGCACTCGATATAACTACAAACTACAGTTGTTATCTCAAATAGTATTCCAATTAAAAAACTCAACTCCATGATCTTTGGCATGTCACAATATCTGAGGAATTATCTTCAATGGATATAATATACTCCTTCTATTTCAAAAAAAAAATGATTTCAAAAAAATTGTTTTTTAAAATACATGTTTCATATTTTAGTGCATTTTATTAGTTTATAATGATAAATTACAAATTCCAAAAATTTGCTTATTAAATTACTATTGGTTTGGAAATATAGAAATTTGATAATTAAAAATTATAAAAATTAATATATTTTTAATATATGATAACTATTATAAAATTTTAATATTTTTGATATATGATATAAAATAATATTTTTAATATATGGTAAACACACAAAAAATACATTTTTAGAAATATAAGGAGCGAAAGTTAATTAACTATATGAATCAAATCTGAAGCGAAGCAAAAATAACATTTTAACAGCGTTGGTAGTTCCTCAAAATGTTATTTATAAAATATACAATGTAAATTACTATCTCAACTTCGTCACATCTTTTTGACTTTTAATTATTTAAGTGTTTTACACCACATGAAATAGATCCGTTGTTATCGTTTCTATCTTTATGATCCTCGCTGACCCATTTTCCACGCATCGTTATTTATGTGCTTCCATATGCATGAATTGTCATGATATGGTTTTCGTCTTCAATATGTATATTTATTAACATATAGTAGCGTTTCGTTGGACATTGAAGATATCTTAATTTCTTAAGGCCGTATATTGAGGAAATTATAAACGTAAAACTCCAAAAGTCTTATACTATGTTAGAATATCTCTAGAACCATATGCTGTGCCATGCAAATAAACAAAATTCAACTGAGCCACACGTACTTTTACTTATGGATTCAGTTTTTGCTATAAACCAAATCAAAGTTCGGTTCGGATTAGAACTACTATATTTATACCTGTATTTTGTTTTGGTGAGATCACGTTGGTTCCTTTAACAAAGAAAAAATATCACGTTATTGTGTTTTACTTCCTGTGTGACAAAATAACTACATAACAAATCTAAATATAAACAGTAATAACTATGTAGCCAAACTCTAAAGTCAGCGTTAGTAATTCTTTATCAAGAAAATAAAAAGAGAGCTAGCATTAGTGTTCAAAATGTGCCCACGTCGTTAACACTTAACACGAATGCTATTAATTCTGCAAGTCAACCAAACAATTTTTTATATCCAAGTTTTAATGAACGAGATCTCATTATGTGAATAGATATGGCCTATGGGCAATGAGAAACAGTGAAGTAAGCATGTTAAAAGGTAAAAATCAAATGGTTACCAATTACTTAAGTTTTTGTTTAAAACGAACAAGGTGTGATATCTAACTAATGTTGTAGATAATTATTTTGTAATCCAACTTAAGTAAACATACGATTACTTTGTCTTTTAAACATCTTTCGACAAATTTATTTAGATGTAATGGTATCATATTCAACTACTCAGCGGTGTGATATCTAAGTAAAGCTATAGAAGACTGTTTGTTAAGAAGTTTTTTTTGTTTCTTGTCCTTCTGTTGAAAGATACGATATCCATACTAGTATATGATAGCATGATCCTTGATGCATGTGATTTCAAGTTGCACATTGATTGATGCAATTAAGGGTACACAATTTATTGAGAGGAGCCGAATTTTTAATGCTCGCTTTGCTTATTTACTTTGAGTTATAACACATTTGTATTTATAAAAACCAAAACTCATCGCTAGTGGATTTTATTACTATGTTTGTGTGAATTGTAGATAACAAAAAGAAAAAACTAAGAAAAATAACTCCATATCGTTCGCTTCACAGTCTACACATTCAAATATTATATTTGTAATCTACTACATTTTCATCATGACATTGTTCATAAAGTTTAAGACAGCTGCCTTGGTCGACTAGAATGTACACTAAAATGCAGACTGAGCATTTAACTTCTTATTATTAGTGCATAAGGAAGAAACGAAAAGGAAGCTTCTTTACATTTACTTAAAGGCAGATAAGTTCGAGTCAAAGTAGAATGATAAAGAAAATGGGACCAAAGAAAGAAAAGAGAAGTAGGTTTACGAGGAAGAAGGTAAGCTTAAGACAAAGAAAATGGATTGGTCCCACCCAAATCCTAAACACAGAAAACATGAAAAAAACGACTACAGTTAACGACTACAGACATATGGTCGTAAATTAATGTCTATTTTACATCCAAATTACGACTAATTTACAATTGGTCGTAACTTGGTAGTTATATTACGACTAATAGTATTAGTCGTAAAGAGGAAGGTAATTAACAACCAATTTACGACTACTTTTAAATGTAGTCGTAAATATACGACTAAGTTACATCGAAATTATACAATCTAGTTAACAACCAATTTGCAAGAAACGTAGTTGTAAATTAGTCGTAAATATACGACTAAGTTACATCGAATTTATACCATCTAATTAACAACCAATTTACGAGAAACGTAGTTGTACCAGGAACATCAACTATACCAGGAATATCAACTAATGATCTCAACAAAAGGAAATACCAACACTTCGTGAAATGGTTAAAAACGCAGGTATATATCACAAAATATTTTTTTTTATAGATGTTACTTTACTATAATTAATGAAGTTATATATATATGTCATACTACAGGTTGATTATGATGATCCATTCTATCCTCCATGGTTTTACGAATTGATACAAGGTCCGGTCGCTAGGGTTACCACATCATCTATGTATTTCACACGAGGCTACACTTTTCACACTTACGAATATGAAAGTAGGCGAGCAACAATGAACTATGGAGTATGTTTGGATGGTGAAACAGATTTCTATGGAATCATACAAGAGATCATCGAAGTGGAGTTTCCCGATCTAGTGAAGATGAAATGCGTTCTCTTCAAATGTGACTGGTTTGACCCCACCGTCAATAGAGAAGTTCGGTATAGTAAGTTTGAATTTGTTGATATAAATTCTACGCGAAGGTACAACAAATTTGAATCCTACATACTGACATCTTAAGTAGACCAAGTTTATTTATTCCATACCCGAGGATCAGACTATCTGGAATACCTTGGTTAACCGCTATAAAAGTTGCACCTCGAGGCCGAGTATTGAGTGATGAACAACTGCCTTTACAAGAAGATGCCGTAAATGAAGTAGAAGTACCTGAGCAAGCTACATATGATATCTTACTTGTTGATCCGCATAATCTAGGATATGAAGATCTTCAAGAGGATGCAACAGACGAAGCCAACAAAGATGAATTTGAAGAAAATGATGACTCAGATGATCATGGTTCTGATGACGAGTGATCGAATTTGACTATGTCACAATGTTTGTGTTTTATTAATTTATTGTTAAACTTATTGTATTGTATTGCATTACAAATATTATATAACTTAGGATGTTTGCTTTATTATGAACTTAATTAAAAAATTGGTTTAAACCACGTGTATTTTAAAAAAAAATAGTTTAATCTTTGTAGTTTGGGGTTTTGAATTGTATATAACTTATGATGTTTGGGATTTGGGGTTTCGGTTTTAGGGTATAAACACAAGTCGAAGCTAGTTAGTTGTAATACTACTACTAATTTACGACTAATATATAAGGGAGAAGTTAGTTGGTCGTAATTTACTACTACCTTACGACCAACATGGAAGAGAGTAGTTAGTTGGTAGTAATTTACTACTCCCTTACGACCAACATGGAATACTGACCCTAAGATGACGAGTGATCAAATTTGATTATGTCACAGCGTTTGTATTTTATTAATCTATTGTTAAACTCATTGTATTGCGTTACAAATATTATATAACTTATGATGTTTGCTTAATTATGAACTTAATTAAAAAATTAGTTTAAAACACGTGTATTTTTAAAAAATAGTTTAATCTTTGTAGTTTGGGGTTTAGAATTGTATATAACTTATGATGTTTGGGGTTTGGGGTTTGGGGTTTTGGTTTTAGAGTATAAACACAAGTCGTAATTTACTACTACCTTACGACCAACATAGAAGGGAGTAGTTAGTTGGTAGTAATTTACTACTCCCTTACGACCAACATGGAATACTGACCCTAATAGGTCATTTTCTTTGGTCCCAAAGTAGTCGTAACTGGTTTTGAATTTTTTTATAAATACTCACCACTTTTGCTTCTCAAATCATAGAAATTTTTGACAAATCTTTAAGAAAGATTTATCCGACGCCTGCGGATTCCTCAGAAGAAACTTTGAGAATTTAAGTTTCTTTGGATGAATCTACAGGGTCGGTTATTGGTTGTAATGGCCATTGGTCTCTCATTGGTCGTAAAATATCTTCTAATTTACGACCACTAGTCTCTCATTGGTCGTAAATATAAAAAAATTTAGTTCCTTATTGATCGTAATGGCCATTGGTCTCTCATTGGTCGTAAAATACCTTCTAATTTACGATCACTAGACCCTCATTGGTCGTAAATGTACTTCTCCGTTACGACCAAGGAAAAAGTTCTATATATACTCGCCCTTGAAGCCATTTAGTTGCTCACTCCTTCTCTCTAACAACGACTTCCCATCTCTCTTTAGGTAAGTTTTTTTATTGTTTTAGTTTTAGGTGATTAGTTAGGTGGTTAGTTAGGTGATTAGATTAAGTTTGGAATTAGATTAGGATGGAATTAGAATAGGTTTAGAATTAGAATAAGTTTGGAATTAGTTTAAATTATTTTTATATAATAAATTTGAATTGATGATAACCATCCATGTTTTTTTTTCTTTTCAGATTGACGATGTAGCTAGCGGTAGAAAGAGACTTAGGAACCTTGGGCCTAGAAACTCTTATGGGAGTATATTTCTCGGTCAGTCGGATCCATCAGCTTCGTCCTCCGGCACAGCATCCGGCCAAGACTATGTCCCTGAGAGCCAAATTCCTTCTGCTCCGTATGTTTAATTTTTTCGATTTAATTAATTTGTATTTTGAATATTTTTTTATTTATGGATATTATGTTTATGGATGATTAGATTTTTCTTTAAATTATTTTAAATTTTATTTTTTAAAAAAAATTGAATTGAATAGAATTAAATCTTAATATTAAATTTTAATTAAAAATTAAATTTTGAAAATAATAATATCAGACGTAAATGAGTCTTAATTTTACGACCAATTAACAACTACAATGGATGTAAGTTGGTCGTTAAATTTACGACTACTTTACCTCTACGTAGATGTCACTACAAGGGAAGTGAGTATTGATAGCATAATAAGATAGCGTTTTGGTCGAAAATGCAATCTTTACTGAAGCGCGTACTTTAAGATAGCGTTTTTTAAAATGCATGCTATGTTTTATTTTGCGGACTCTAACCTTAGTAACACTTTTTTAATGAAGCGTATTTATATAGCATTAGAAACGCTATGTTAAGTTTAGGCAGAAATATTTCATTATACCGGGAAAAGTACTTAGAGTATTTTTCATTGTTTTTGTCGTCCCTCTCTTTTTTTTGTCGTCCCTCTCAATCTCGAGTTTTCCCTCTCACAATCTGTAGACTAATTTTCATTCTCTCTCCCTCTCTCTCACTCAAACATATTCTCTCTCTCTCTCTCTCAAACATATTCTCTTTTTCTCATTCTCTCTCTCTCTCAATTCGATTGAAGGTACTGTCTTCGGAATTCGATTGAAGGTTTGATTTCTTGGGGTCATTGATAAGCATATGGATTTAGGGTTTCGAAATGTTATTTACTTTTGGGCGCTTTACAGGAATTATCTACGTCAAGATCTTTCTCGTAATCCCGAGGTATGTGAAATTTTAGGGTTTCAATTTGATGTTTTATCGGTTTCGATGTTTCGTTGACTGATTACGGCCTTTCAGACAGGTATCGAGATAGATTTCGTGTTGGATTCAAGCTGAGGTATTTGTTCGCTTCACGCATGATTATTGATTTTGGTGTTGAATTAGCGTTGTCGATTTTTTGTTCTTTTGCAGATTATCCTTTACAAGATCTTTGTAATCTAGAGGTACTTTGCAGATAATCCTTATCACTCTCAGATATGTCTCTAGAGTCTTAGTGTGTTTGGGCTGATGTTCATTTTAACATATGTTTGAAACACATGTTTGAAACCATTTGACCGTGGAGCTGTGGTGGTGGTGTGACATGGATAAGTCTTGGGTTTGGCTTCCAAGGTAAGGTTTTATATGTTATTATTGTTAATTCCTTTATTCACAACTGAATTTCTTATGGTCTAATTTTGAAATATTTTCTTATTTATAGGACTAGCCTTGAGTATGAGCAAGGAGCAACAGATTTTGTGTATGGGTCAGCAAAGAGGTTGGGTGATCCTACAAATATGTTTTGTCCGTATGGAATGCCGAATTTGTGCCACCAACCCATAGCCACAGTGTTGGATCATCTTGTTATTAAAGGTATGGATCAGAAGTACAAGAGAAATAAATGTTGGAGTAAGCACGGGAGATCGTGGATTTGAAGACGTGATGAACGACTTCGAAGTTGAAGCTTA
Organism: Brassica carinata; assembly: GCA_016771965.1. Lineage (NCBI taxonomy): Eukaryota > Viridiplantae > Streptophyta > Magnoliopsida > Brassicales > Brassicaceae > Brassica > Brassica carinata. The sequence goes on along the minus strand of CM028691.1, from coordinate 1,408,222 downwards.
TGAGTTGTTTAGAGCTGCGTTTTTCGACGGTGATGATAATGTACAGCCCCGGAGTGACAGAGCAGATCAGCGTGATGGTATTGAAAATGAAGAAGAGTCAGAGTTTATGAAGAAGTTGGAAGATGCTGAAACTCCTCTACACCACATGCTCTAACCATACAAAAGTGTCCGCTATAATGGCTTTATAGAATAAAAGTGAAGAGCGAATGTCGAGAACTATTTTGACCAGCTTCGAAGATAATTCACGGTATGCTACCTGAAGATAACAAGCTTCCAACATCAACAGATGGCGAAGAACTACTTGAAGATATTTGGTTTTGGCTATGAGAAAATTCATGCATGCCGAATGATTGCATCTTGTATCGGAAGCAGTATAAGGATTTGACAAGCTGCCCGAGATGTAATGTCTCTAGATGGGAAGTGGATAAGCACACAAAAGAGGTAAAGAATGGGATTCTGCTAAGGTTCTAAGATACTTCCGATAAAGGACAGATTCGAAGGATGTATAGATCAAGAAGTATGGCTGAGGTTCTGCGCTGGCATTTCAGTAATGCTTCAGTTGATGGAACTATGCGCACCCTGTGGATTCAGTAACTTGGGCTCGTGTTAATGCAAAATGGCCGGAGTTTGCGCCCGAGCAGAGAAATCTTCGACTTGGTTTGTCTACGATGGAATGAACCCTTTCTCAAACCAGAGCACGAAGTATAGTACATGGCCAGTGTTGCTAGTGAACTACAACATGCCACCTACACTATGTATGAAGGCGAGAATGTAATGTTTACTCGTTGATCCCCGACCAACCGCACCGAAAGCAACAATATCGACATCTACCTTCAACCATTGATAGAGGATCTACAAGACTTATGGAGTGAAGGTATCAAGGTTTATGACGCATTTTCTAAGGAAACTTTTAATCTTCGAGCTATGTTGATGTGGACTATCAGTGATTATCCTGGTTTGGGGACGTTGGCTGGCTGTAAAGTCAAAGGTAAACAAGCATGTAACGTTTGTGGCAAAGATACACCTTTTAGGTGGCTGAAGTTTAGTAGAAAACATGTTTACTTGCTAATAGGAGAAGACTTAGACCAGGTCATCCTTACGCATTAATGACGGAGTTGGTTTGATAACACTATTGAAGAAGGGACAGTACCTAGAATTCAAACGGGGGTTGAGATATTTCAGCAGTTGAAAGACTATAGGAATGATTTTGGTAGACCTTTAGATAAGAAAGGAAAAAGAAAGAGATCTGGCTTGGTTGAGGATGAAGAGCTTTCAGAAGAGGAATATGATGAAGAAAGTGATCGATGGAGGTGGAAGAAGCGTCTATTTTCTTCGATCTCCTTACTGGAAGGTTAGAATAATCTCTATATATTTAACTTATTTGATTTTTTTGATCATTGTCTGACTTTATTCGATGTTCTATGTCTTAGGAACTGCCTGTTCGTCACAACATTGATGTAATGCACGTTGAGAAGAACGTGTCTGATGCCATATTGTCTCTACTCATGCAAAACGCAAAATCGAAAGATGGCTTGAAGGCACGAAAAGATTTGGAAGATATGGGGATTCGGGAAACCTTACATGCACAAGTACGGGAAGAGAAACTACTTACCACCTGCTGCTTATTGGCTGTCCAAGATCGAGAAGAAGAAGTTCCGCAAGAGATTGTCCGAGTTTAGAGGACCAGATGGCTACTGTGCAAATATCGCCAACTGTGTTTCAGTTGATCCTCCTACAGTTGGTGGCTTGAAGTCCCATGATCACCATGTATTACTACAAAACCTGTTACTTGTGGCTCTTAGAGGGATGCTGCCAAAAGGGCCTCAGATTGCGATGAATAGAATATGCAACTTCTTCAACCAATTATGTCAGCGTGTGATTGATCCGGATAAGCTTGAAGCATTGGAGAGTGAGATTGTCGAGACATTGTGCCAGTTGGAGAGGTTCTTTCCTCCAACGTTGTTTGATATCATGTTCCACCTTCCTCTTCATCTAGCAAGGGAGACACGGTTGGGTGGTCCGGTCCACTTTAGATGGATGTACCCTTTGAGAGGTACTCATTACTTTTCCTTCTCTTTTTATGTTACTTGACGGGTTGTTAGCTAATCTGGACTAATATTGAATCTGTTTGATGTAGGTACATGAAGATACTAAAATCATATGTCAAAACTATGCTCGCCGAAGCTTGTATGGCTGAAGGATACATGGCAGAGAATGCATGGCCTTCTGTTTGGAGTTTCTTAAGAAATCTGTACCAGCATGGGAAAATGCAAACCGTAATGAAGACGTTGAACCAAATGATGACATCCTCGAAGGTCGCCCATTTCACAAGGCTAAAGTATTAACACTTACAGATAAAGAGCGGAGATAGCGATCGATATGTTCGATGAACACAACAATGTTCACTCCATATGTTGAGTAAGTATGACCACCTTTTGTCCTGTATTTCCTATAAGTTTATTCATGTTTTGACTTTTGGATGCTGCTTATAGTATGCACTTGGAAGAATTACAAGATACGATGTCCGATGCGTAAGAAATGAAACCTTATTGTGGAAATATCATGGGGAAAGGTTTACACAAAGGTTAAAGAGAAGGTATATGATCAATTAAAACTAGTTCTTCTGGTTTTGTCTTTTCTTTATTAAAACTAGTTTGTATTTTTTGTCTCTGCCTTTGTCTCAGATCGCAAGTAACTCGAAGATCATTCTAAGAAGCTAAGATGGTTAGCTTTTGGACCAAGAGCTGAAGCTCAGACGATAAGGGATATGTAGTTAATGGACATCGCTTTCATACTGATGATATACAGAGGAAGACGCAGAATAGTGGAGTGTCTTATGAAGCTTTCACCATGTGTCGCTCAAGTGCTCGAGATACTAATCAAAAGGCGACATTGTTGCGCATCACGGAGTAATACAAGAGATAATAATGCTGGATTATCACATGTTCCAGGTTCCACTCTTCAAGTGTAAGTGGGCCAACAAAGGCACGGTGTGAAAGAAGAAGACGGATTCACGCTAGTCAACCTACATGTAAACCAGTCTGCATTTCGCCAAGATCCCTATATCATGCCGTCTCAAGCAAAACAAGTGTTTTATTCCAAAGAAGATGACTCATCACCGTGGAATGTAGTTATGAAGGCCACCAAGGGGATACCATGAGCTGGAGACGAAGCAGAGTTTGTTGCACCACCATCACCCATTCAAAACTGTGGAAGATTTTGAGAATCAAGCTTCGATGATGAGACTTTCGTGCTCGGGATGATTGCGAAGGGATCTACATAATGGATTATTCTAGTTAGGATTAGTAGGGTTAGGATTAGTAGAGTAAGGATTAGTAGAGTTAGTATATCTACCAGTTTTTTATAAATCTCTCTTATGTTTATTTGAGACATGGTTAAGAAGGCCAATCAAGACGGTCCAAGACGCAGCAAACGCCAGATGGGCCTTGACGAACCCCCACTGTTGGGAAAACGCTGACCAAAGGACAGAAAAAGCTGGAAAAGTTGTTGCTCAAGGAAGGTTGGGGAAGTTGGCTAAGGAAAAGCCAGCCATAAAAGACAGCTTCCATCATCCGCTCAAGTAAGAATGCCCGAGAAATTGCATAATGAAGAGCCCGGGATGATCTTGATGAACACACTGATGCTTGGAGGTACGCTGAAGACCCCGAGGATGTGATTGAGAACTAAGATGCAGAACACAATGATCAAGACATAGAAGAAGAAGACGAAGAAGCTGAAGCAGAGGAAGAGAAAGAGAAAGAGAAAGAGAAAGAGAAAGAAAATACTGAAGAAGCAGAGAAAGAGAAAGAGAAAGAGAAAGAAAATACTAAAGAAGCAGAGAAAGAGAAAGAGATAGAGAAAGAAAATAATCAAGAAGAAGAAGAAGACAGTTCAGCGTAAGAAGGTGGAAAAGAACATGAAGAATGTTTGACGACCAGTCAAAGACAAAGAAGAGGAGAACTAGAGGACCAACGAAGATGAATAAAGTGGCTAAAAGGCATGAGGAGAAGGTGGAAGTTCAATTTACCAGCTTTGGTGAACCTGTTGGTAAAGGTTCGTTACACTTTCTTCTTTCCTCGACCTCTTGTGAGAGAGTATGTACCAGCCATCGCTGACGATTGGAGGCACCTTGATGAGCAAACAAAAGATACAATGTGGGAGGAGCTGCAGGTACAACTTTTGTTATTTCGTAAAAACTTACTGCTTTCTTATAATTTATATGATAACTGGGGAAAATATTGTAGGCAAGGTTCAATTTGACCGAAGATTGGCACAGGACATCTGTTTTCCACCAAATGGGTTGCGTTTTCAGAGCTTCTAAGTCAAGATTAGTTAGGAAACTGCGTGCTACAAGGAATACAGAAACTATAACGATCCTTAAAACCAAGCAACATTCAAAGTGACTCAGCTTGGATAAAGTGGGTGAAGAGTAGGACTGATCACTCTTTCAAGGTGGTTTCTTTTAAATATTCCTCCTAATTAAAGGTCTGTTATATTAATTCTTGGAATGTGATTGCAGGAGCCGGCGACCAGTACAGAGATATGAGGATGCGCCGATTCCACACACCACCAACAAAGGAATGGGTCGCCTAGCTGATGAAATGGTATGTCTCTATGATATAGTGTAATGGTGAGTTCAGTTGTCTTTATACCTTACTTAATTTTGCTACTTGTAGAAGAAGAATGCATCTGACCCGAGTAAGATTACTAGAAGTAAGATCTGGATAGCTGGGCACACCCACGCAGATGGCAGACCGCGGAAACCGAGTTTGAACACACAATTGTAAGAATTTTTAAAGCTTTGTTTCATGTTATACTTGGTAATCTATATTGATACATATACAAATTTGATATCGGAACAAATTAAAACAATTGATAGTGAGATTGACTCAAACTCCACTATTAGTATTAAAGAAGATGCTGTGAGTAAGGTTCTTGGTAAAGACAAGCATGGAAAAGTCGAGGAATGGGCGAGGGATTACTGCTACCAAGCTAGCTTTCATGCAGGCTAGAGATGCACATGTGCGAAGCTTGAAGCTAAGCAAGCAGCATTGGTGATGAGGTTGAAGATTTGAAGCACTTGGTTCGTGGACTTAGCTAAAGGGAAAAGTGTAAGTGAATAGTATATTGTCTTTGTCATTTCCTCTATGAACGGAATAGTAATCGCTAATTTCTTCTCGTAAAGAACAGATGAATGTTCACCATCCGCCAACACTTTTACAAGCAAAGAAGCAGCTCGTGTCGATGCTTGATTGGTATTCAAAATGAAGTTGTTGTCGGTGAAGGAGAACTATGCTCGTTGAACCAACTTACAAGATTGGTCGTATTCCACTTGGACCAATGCAGCAGCTGTTGTTGTTAAGTTTGTAGCAGATAAGGAAGCATATGTATGGAGGCCTACAACAACCGCCAGCTCCTTGGCGGCTGTGGGAACCAAAGTAGCATGGCCATTTGATAAGCTCATTCTCGACACTATGGACTCACCAACTGTAAACAAGACTGCTGGTTCCTCAAGAAGTTTCTTATCATGTATTCAGCGATTGGGCAAATTATGACATTAGTAAGTTTATACCTTTTAGGTCATCCACATATTCTTTTTTGCATGAATACTTAGGCTACAAATGCATTGGAAGATAGAATTCAGATTGTTGCTTGGACTAATGATGGTGAAGTCGCTGCTGAGGGATATTTGATTTCGACTGATCCCAAGGAGATGGTCAATGATATTAATTTGGGTCCTAATGCTGCAAAAGTGAAGATTGAGAAGGTGATTAACAGAGACGCTTACTTGTGGAGACCAAGTGAACACATGAACGGATTGGCGATGCCCTGTTTAAGACGATAGCATGGCCAATTTCTAAGGTTATACTGTGTGAAGTAGCAGGACCATCTAAAGGTTCATCACCTAAGGTACAATCGGTTGCTAAAGGAGCAGTACCATCTAAATATTCATCATCTAGAGATTCATCACCTAAGGTAAAACTCTACACATAATTATCTATCTTTCAGTATATTGTTTTCTTATAGTGATGATTTGTATGGATTTTAACTTGTAGAGTGGAACTAACAGCACAAACACACGTGGCTCTCCTAAGAAGAATTGCTTCTTGTTGGGACCGCTGGATCAGGTCAAACGGTTGCGAAGGCAAGGTTTTATCAAACAATCCGAAGACAAAGTACATTTCGTTCCATTGGGTCCAAATGCTAGCAAGGTCTGGATTGAGGTATGTAAGGTTGATGATGCACGCGTATGGAGACCAAACTCGAATTCCAGATTGTTGCTGATGATTAGGTTCGACACCGCTTGGCCTAATGACAAGATTGTCTTTATGTGAACTACTGTCTTATATAGTATTCTCTTGGTTAGTAGAACTTGTTTGGTTGTGGTTTGGTTGTGTAAGACTTTATGTTTTATTTGGCTAATGGAACTTCTGTTTTCGAGTTTTTATGGTTTGGTAATGTCAGTGTGGTTCTATAATGTACAACAGACACGTGATTCCAATTATACAGCAAAACCCGATACAAAATTACGAAACGATGACAAAAAGACAATTGCTATATTAAAACTACTAATAACATCAAAATAGTGCTATATTAAAACAAGTAATAGCAAATATTTTACGCTGTTATAAGTATTACCATTGCATAACCACTAAAACGCTATGGATATAAAACTTTAGCGTAGCATAAAAAAAACGCTATATAAAGTCTACGAGAAAAGATTGCGGGGGAAGACACGGCGTTTGCCATAACGCTGTCTTTATATGTAATAGCGTTTACGTTACGCTATTTACGTGACATTTTCTTGTAGTGTGTACATCAGTCGTAAAATAACGACCAATTTGTTTCTAATATTATTATTTTGGAAATACATTATTTTTAATTCTTGTGACCAATTTACGATCAATAATGTAGTCGTAACATTACGACTAATGTATAACTAATAACATTGCGACTACTTTACGACCAATCGTGTTAGTTGTAACGTTACGACCAATTTGCCTCCAATAAAAAATTACGACGGATTATTAACGACCAATCCTCTTTGGAAGTTAATTGGTCGTAATGTCCATATTACGACCAACTAAATACTAATTCTACAGTTGTTAAGTATTTATTTTCTTGTAGTGGTAGTGGATCAAAAAAGGTATATATAGACAGTAGTATTATGTATGTTACTATGTTATTTAATTTTTTAATTGAATAACTAAACAGTTATGAGTTTGGAAAGTTTGTATATCTACTTGAGACAAAACTCAAACCATGTTATTTTTACTAGTTGATCCAAAAAAATTTTAGCAATTTTCTCGTTGGTTAAAATTTTAAGAATCTTTTATGTATGTTATTTATAAACCGTCTAAGACAGTCAACATATATTATCTACTGATTAGGACGAGTAACACAACGTACTTAGATTGTAGTTGAATAGTGAAAGTCCTATAATCAATCAAATGATTTGATATCTAACACATAGACTCGTTTGAGAGCTTAAGAGTTAAGATCCACCTACATAGTTGGTTATTCATAAACAACTACGAAACTTGACTACCAAACATTGGACCCACTTGAAATGCTTCATGGGTTTGTTACTTACTCTCAACTCTCATATCATCCTTGGTTTTTTCATTGTCCCCAAAATTTAAACAATTATATAAAACTTTTTTGATATTTAAGAAATACTCACGGGTAGTTTTGGAATTAAAATTTTATTCTTTTGTCTCCCCCTCATAAAACTTATGGTTTCACTTTATATAGTTGCATGTATTTGGGTTCTCTGTACCAATTCTGGTGTGTTGCCATTTAATTTTGTTTGCGTTTCTTTAATTTCAAGTAAATTTCTTTGACTGTACTTTTTAACTTCCGAAATTATGATTTTATTTATTTTCAGAATTTTATTATAAACATCTAATTCAAGTTGGTTGCCATTTAATTTCTTGTTTCCATATATTAACTCCTACGAATAAAATAAATAATGGTAGTCAATTGAGTATTTAATTTGATTTCTAGTATGTATTAGCTAGTATTAAACACCTCTCTTGTTCGTTTCCTCCTCTATTTAATAAGCAATGAATTGAATTCCTGCAAATATCTACATATTTCCTTATGTATTTTATTAAGAATATATTTTAAATTTTAAATTCTGGTTTGGAGTTGTAAGTAACTAAAAATTCAATACTCTTGAGGCAAAATAAAGCAATTAACCGTCTGATACAATTAGTAGTAGCATACTTTCAAATTAATCTTTATGATTCTCTCTCTCTCACTCATAATTAAATCAAGCCTTAATGACAATACATATTTCTCTTCTCCCTTTAGTTCTATCGCTGTGTTCTTTCTTGTATATAAACACCTAAGCTGAAGCAACCTAACCACCAGTTGGAAGAGAGGCTCTTTGTGATCAAAGTGCGAAAAGCATTTGAGAACATAAAACTCTCCTTCTCAAACCGCAGGTTTCAAGGTATTTCTCCGACCAAACTCACTTCAACTTAATCTATTCCTGTCTGAACCAATTTTACCCAACAGAAGATGAGTAGAAGAAGTCCAAAGCTTGAGTTGAAACTGAATCTCTCCCCCTCTACGTCAAGCCGGAGGAGGATGGTTCGGTCTCCAAGCCGCTCTGCGACCACTTCACCAACCTCACCGCAAAGCTCGTGCGTCTCTTCGGAGATGAACCAGGAAGAGTCGTCTGTGAGATACTCGACAAGTCCAGAGACAACCTCGATGGTTCTTGTCGGGTGTCCTCGTTGTCTCATGTACGTTATGCTCTCACAAGACGACCCTAAATGCCCTAAATGCAAAAGCACCGTTCTTCTTGATTTCAACCATGAAAACGCCTCAAACGCCAACGCCAACGCTTCAGCTGCTGATTCCTCTGGTCGCAAGACTTGGAGGAACTGAAAAGACAAGTAAAACCAAACCAAAAATCACCACTTTTTTTTTTTTACTTTTCTTGCGAATGTAACTGTTGCTTATGAGATTAATGCAATCACGCTCCACTTTTAAAACCCTAAGAAGAAGGTAGAAGATGAAACTATTGTTTTGCTACTCACAAAAATTTCAAATCAAAAGAGTGGAGCTCGAATAGCACTAACGTTTCTTGTTTCTTGTATTTTCTTAGTATTTTTCTATCATTTGGGGTTTCTCTAATGGAAGAAGAATTTATATGTATGTGAAAACATGTCTCCGTATTCTACTCCTAGGTTCTCATAAATCATCTTATCCATGAAATTTCTTGTAGCCCTTCAAACCGAATCATTGATCTAACTAGGATATGTCTAAAAATAAGACTCTGTTTTCATTAGATATTCTGTTTCTTGGATGTACAAATAAGAGAACTAGACATTTGTGTGTGTTGACTATAAGAAAAGTAGACATTCTTAGCGTATCAGAAAGATTGCTTGCACATCACGAAAAGGAAGATCAAAATTGACTTGTGAGAGATGTAGTAGCTTGATCCTGATCCCCAGGAAAAAATCTGAAAAGAAAACTAGCTATATAGGTTCCTTGTACTTGTTGAAAAAGCAGTTCAGAAGTGAAAGAAAGAAAGAAATATTGGTTAGAGATAAGACAAGAACTTCTTATTTGGTCCCACATGATTACTTTGACCCACAAGCCTGACACTCTCCTTGTTCTTCATATTCTTTTTAATTTTGTTATGTTAACTCAAGATAGATCTCTCTGTTCATCCAAAAAGTTTCAGATTTTGTAGCATAATCATAGGACATTTTCCTTACATGCAAAAGAAACCATAACAAGATTTTGTCTCAGCAATTGCATGTTTGATTAAAGTCAAAAGCAGACGAATCTAGAACATGATTTTGCAAATGGCAAAAAAAGTTCACCCAGAGAAGAGGAGTGTGATAAGATCTAATCTCCTTTTTTGTCATAACTAAACATGGTTTTCATTTAGGTCATTCTGAGCATGAAATTGAAAAGTGGTATGATTGTTAAATCTATTAGCAAAAATTTGCCGACGAGAAGAAGTACAAACCGGTTAAAATCGTAAGAGGAAAGTGGTTCAGAGCATCTAAATAAAAATAAATTAAAAACAGAGGAAGGTGCTTCAATTTATATGTAACAGCTTACAGCTGTTCAAAATGTTAAGATTTAGAGTATCATTAAAACCAAAATATAAATGCAATAGTAATTGAGACAGTTGAGAATTGTAATGAGCGTTACGTCAGATTATAAATACGAATTTAATTCCACCTTCATTGCTCTCTTCTCTCGTTCACCTCTTCAAAGAAATAATTATTTTTCATGATGATGCTACGAATTTTATTTTTATCTGTCGCTCCTTCTTATCTTTTTTTTTTGTCACTACACTAGTTGCTCTATGTCTTTAAAAGAACTTCATTTCTTTTCTTTCTTTTTTTTTGTGTAAATGTTAAATAAAGAACTTCATTCTCTTCTTATCATTCACTAAATGCCACCTTTCTGTTGCCGCTTTCTAATTTTAGCAATCTCATCTTTCACAGCTCCATGTTCCCTTATTCAATTCCTGCTTCCTACCTCTCATTTTCCTGAATTATGCCGATCCTTTGATTAAGATTCTACCTTCATGGAGTTTATAATTTATAACCCCACACAGAACCAAACTAGTTAGAGCATGATTAAAGCTAAAACCTCATTTAGAGTTTTTTGTCTTAAAAAAAAAGAATTAAAAACGAACTAATCGCAGGGTGCCATGTATCAGTAGAATCTGTGAACAATGCAAGAATTGAAGAAAGATCGATCCTTATTGTGTAGTTTGTGTGACCGGTTTTTACAAAAAAAGTGGGACCCATACCACTAAAAACCGTCTAATATCCCTCCAGACCCTCCGATAATCCTGGTCTTAGATGCTATTAGGTTACCGGAATTGACATAAACCAAAACGTAGATATTAGGTTTCTTTGTTTCTTTACGTGTAACATGTCTAAAGAGAGTTACTAGAGATCTCTGAGTTGGGGAAATGACTTTTTACAACTAAATTAATTTGACCATTAGTAGAAAACTTTCCTGTATTATCTACTCTAGTAGATCATCTACACATAATCATGTCAGATCTTAGAGAAATGTATTATATGTGAGTTTCATGATGACGAGGAAACATGGGAGTGATGAAAAAGATCGAGTAGATAGATTGGCCTAGGCGAGAGACAGATAGGAATAGTAGATTTGGTGTAGGCCATTCTCAAATAAGAGGCCCACCAGAGATATTTGAGGACCAGTAGGTATTTTGGTTAGCAAATACACAGCACAAAGTATCGGAAACGTACTCTTATTATTGCATGCATTGCACGTCCGCAAATACAAAGAAAGCATGCAAAATCCATCCCTTCGTTTGAATCTTAAAAATTGAAGGATAAATGTCCATAATTAGCTTAATTAGGAGCTAATTAGGTATAGGCTCTCTTACTCTTAAGAAATATACAAATCTAATAACAAATGTATATCTTTTTTTTTTTTTTTAACAAATGTATATCTTAGATAAGCATCAACCACAAAGGCTCTAGATCTAGATCGAAGAGCAGATTCCTAACGCTAACGATTTGAAAACATAAACGAGTAGATAAAATAAAACTTACATATATATATATGTATGTATATACAAGTATTCAGGATATAGACTGTTTTATTTATACTTTAATCAGTTCCACTACATTTTTAAAGCAACACAATTTTACATTACTTTATCCATTTAGAGCATCTCCAATGTATTACTCCATATTTTACTCCAAAATGGTGCAACTCTAAAATGGAGTAAGGTTTTATTCCAATGTATTACTCTATTTTTTACTCTAAAAATAATTAATAATTATCAATAATACCTTATATTTATAAAAGTTTGCCAATCAACCCTAACTATTTTATGTTCACAAAAATGCCTTAAAATATAATTTATTTAAATTAAACATTTATTATTTAAAAAATTACAAGAAATCATAAAAATACAATAAAACACAATATATAAGCTGGTTCAATAATGAGCATTAGAATATTTTTTCCACAAATGATCAACTAATGCATTTCGTAATGAAAAATGAGACAATGCGAAAATCGACGTTCTAGTGGTGTTTCGAATAATGATATTGTAAGTATTACTATATAACATATAAATTTGTTAATCTTGTCAAATTATTAATTTTTATTCTTAATGATATGCAGTTTAATCAAGCCAAAGTAATGTTAAGTGAAGATCCACGATTCAAAACGGGTTGGAAATTTGATCATGTTTGGAATACGATTAAAACTTTGAAAAGTTTTTGGATGGTACCACCTCTCCTAATGATCATGTCATTAGTTCTCTGACACAAGTATCTCCAGGTTTGTCTTCATTTTCTCAAAACTTAGACAATGACGATGAGATTATTAGTGGATCTTCCTCTGAACGTCCAAGTGGGGTGAAAAAGTCAAAAAAAAAAAGAAAACTTGATGATCAAACATCAACGGTTATAAAATCTTTAGAAGAAGGAAATAAACAACTCTTGGAACAATTAAAGAAGTCAAGTGTAGAAAGGATGCACCATATGGAGAGTCAGAAACAAAATAATGCACTGAAAGAAGAAAACAAAATTTTGTTTTGTGATTTGAGTTCCATACAAGATCTGAATGTACGTGCGTATATTCAAGCTTAACAAGTGCAAATAATATCAAAACGAAATGCTGAGTCACAAGATCAACAAACTCTTTCTCAATCTTCTCCGTTGGGACAGTACTTCACACCGGTCTTAACGGAACCGGAAGCGATTTGTCAGATTATTAAATCACTTATTTTATATTATTTCATTTAATATTATTTATGTTTTTAATTATGTTTTGCATTTTTATGTCAAGTTATTAAATAATGAAATATCTTGTTTTCATGTTATTGTATCTTTTTAAAATAATATTTAAGCAAGAAATAAGAACATTAAAGAGCGAAAGGACCATTTCATAAATAAAAAAAATTCAACTCAAAAATGGAGTAATGTGTAAGATTACTCCATAAATGGAGTAACCCTAGCCATTACTCCATTTTGGAGTTGAAAATGGAGTTGGGTTGGAGAGAATTTTACTCCAAAATAATGTTTGGAGGAGAAAATGGAGTAGGGTTGGAAATGCCCTTACAAAACACAAGAGCTAGTTTTGGGAACTCGTCATTTCCATAAAGACCATCTTTTTCTACTTTCCACATACACTTTGTACATCTCTTGTAATCTCTATCAACTACGTAAAGGTCAAAACACCTTTAAAAAAACACCCTTGTTTATTTGTCCACGGCTGAATCCACAAAAAAGAGTGTGCTATTCGGAAAATTTATATGAAACTTATAACTATATATTTCACCCTTTTTAAGACTACGAAACCTATATCGTCGTCTTTTGATTTGCAATGGACTCCCACAAGATATTCGTTATTATTTTGAATTGTGATTCTTGTAAATGGTCTTATCAAATAAGTCGGTTCTTTATTTTGTTGCAGAGCTTGAGAACATATAAATAACAACACCATTATGATCCGAGTAAACATTGAGAAGAAAATAGATATGTGTTTTCTTTTTGGAGATTTTACCATAACGACTTGCTACTGTTGTCTGTTGATGTTTTTTTCCAACGATTCATTATCTATATAGGAGGATAATAAATTAAAGAAAAAGCAAATCTACATTAATTTATTTCGAATAACCTAAATTAGTACAAGACACTAAGATATCTAAGTGAGTAATATTGTAATAATGTAAAAGTTGCTAATAACCCAAAAATTTATAAAACAGCCAAAAAATATTGTAATTTTTTAAAACAGAGTACATAACACACCAAAATAATCATCCTGATCTCAAAATTTAAGTTTTTTTCTGTGTCATCTACGAAGGAAAGGACTTGACTGCTGAATTATCTAATCACGATAAGTCCAGGTAACCATTTTTTTGCTAAAAAAATTTCTATTAAAAGCATACAAATAAAATGTTACAATGCCTTAGCATAGTGTAGCCAAACGGCTTACTAAATATATATATGTTTGATGTTCAAAAAAAAAGTGTAGCCAAACGGCTTATTTAGCAGAACATAAATTAAAGATCCCAATAAGATTTTGAGATAGAGTAGTAGCCCAGCATAGGAGAACTAAGTCTAGGTAACTTTTTTTTTTTTTGAAACACAAGTCTAGGTAACTTAGTTCTCTTCTATTCGATATTTACATTCACTAACTTATAAGCTCTGGTCTTTGAATTTCAGTTTTTTTTCTTTTTTTTTGCATATTCTAGTGATTGCTGCCTTTGACCGTTATGAAGAATCTTTTTAAAAAAAAACAAAGCAAAAATATCTTCTTCTTTTTTAAACATACTATATATATATATCACCCGTCAGACGGGAATTCAATTCTCGAATACAAGCTGATTTGAAAAATTTCTAAATCATACATAACGACACTAGTTTCACTCGCCCACCATACCGACGCATTCTGCTAGAATGTTCTGCAATTCTAAGAATATCATTGACCGTTCTCATCCGATGGTGATAACCACTTAAAGGGTGAGGTTTACCAAATTTCCTTGGATGGCAGTTCTTTTCGTGTCACCGCCAATGTAGCTCGCCTCTGATGATCTCTTCAAGCTCGTATTCTTAGCTGACATTAAGTTCTAAAGTCGAGTGAGTGAGGGAACCGAACTTACGAAGAAACTCGAGCCTCAACGCCACCAGACCACGGATACACAAGCCCACGACCAGAAGCCATCAAGCAACTGCATCCAAAAAACAGACTGCAATGTCGACATAACCAAATTTAAAGAGCCTTAGTTCCTGCATAAGAGTTAAAGATTAGTCTGCTTAAGAAGCCAAGAAGCCTCGCAAACACTGGGATGACCACACTTCAGACAAGTCTTCTCGCCGATTGAAGCCGAACTGACCCAATCCAACCATTAGATCGATGCCTTGTCCCGGGTTGGAGAACCCAACACCAACCTCCTACACACAATTAGAGCACCTGCCGTTGAAGAGACAACAAGGATCTAACCACGAAACCCTAGCAACCCGGAGCCACACGCGCTATGACTCGAGCTACAAAAAAACCTGATTCGCAAGGTGGCAAGACAAACAGAGGGAAGTCGAAGAGGTCTACATAAGCTGCCATAGGCGACAGAGTCTCCCGGACCACTCGAGCATCGCACGCTGAAACCCTTGAGAACCCGCGACCACACAGCCTCCAGGGACGCCAGGAACGCGACTTCAAAAAGAGAAGCCTCCGCTGAGAGTACAACTGAACCAGTTCCAAGGCGAGACACCAAGCCTCAAAAACAAGGGAAAACCGTCCAAACCACTCCACACGGCAAACGCCACAAACCTCCACACGGAAGGCTGATATACCAGATGAAGCAAAGGGAGAGAGTCCCACCCGACACTCATGCACCTACACTGCCTCGAACAAAGCCGGGATCTACAAATCGAAAAAGAGATCCGGCAAAGATCGAACCTTAAAAGCCGACTCCTTTCACGCTGCAGCCTCCACCACCTCGTTGTCTCTCCAGAAAGCATCGCGACCACCAGATCCAGGCGTTCCGGAGTCGGAGGACCTCCCACAGAGACAGACATGTCGACGGCAGAGGGAAAGAAGGTGAAAAAACAAAAAGAAAATAAGTTTAAGGGAAAGAGATGCCTTCGACGGCGGAGCTAATGCACACCGGCACGATCTCCGGTGCCTCCGACCGCCGGAGTAGAAGCGAGATCTGAGAATGCGACGGCGAGAAGAGAGAAAGGAGAGAAGAGATAGAGAGAGAATGTCAAAATTTTATGTCCTTCGTAATAAAGCAAAAATATCTTCTGAAGCTGTTGTGGCATGCAGCATACATACTGGCAACTGGCAAGCATTGAGTCAAATATATTTGTGTTCTTGGGATTTTGTGAAAATCTAAAAGAACTTTCAGCCACTTTTAACTGAAGCATCGATATTCAAATAAAATCCAGGGCATTGCAAACGTTGATGAGACAGTGAGAACCCACCAGGTAAATAAAAAACAAAGCTAAGTAAAGAGAAATTTTCAGCTATTTAGAGCTTTCAGAGAACAAATGTTTGGTTAAAAGGTATATGTTTCTTTTCTTATGTTCGAAACTGTGGACCTGAGTTCGTTTATTTAAAGTCATTGCTCACTCTTTTCCTCAACTTCTCATTTCTTCTGTTTATACTATGTGATTTTTCTGTCTCCCTCTCTTTACGTTTTCATTTGTGTAAAATAGTTAAGAAAATTGCTGAGGAGGCAGAGTCTTTGACCCTAACCAAAAGAAAGTTAGAGAAAGAATGTATTCGAGTCTGTGGATTTAAACTTTCATAATACTGATTTATTTAATATTAGTTCGTTAACAGCTGATTGTTCACATCTTTAACCGACAGCTATACACGTGTACTCGGAATAATCTCTTATTCTGATCTTAAATATTATATGAAAGTGACAATGAATATAGTTTTTTATATTTTTCATTACATAAGATAACAAATTATAAAATATCCTAAAGGAAAGGATTGTTTTGTCATTTCTTGATATAGGCCCTATCATTTTTTTTCTTAACCATGGCATTAACCAAAATGTACAAAAGACAAATGGGGAAGATGGGGTTTGGTATATACGCGGTTAGCAGTTACCCACGTGGTTTATCCACTTCACACATTAAGCCCCCCTTACAAAATAATGTTTTACCAAAATGACCCCAATACTTTTGTCCCCTTCCCGAACTTTCCTTCTGATGTTATGAAAGTTTCAATTCCGCTGTACACTGACTGCTTTTACACAAATAACTTCCCCCATAAAGTAGTTAAATTGCTCACGTAGTTACCTCCGAACCCGGTACATAACTGAGCCGGTCCACTTCATCCCAAACCAACTTTGACGTAATCTCATCGAACTCCGGTTCATATTCCTATAACAACATGTTGGAATAAACTTAATAACCCTAAATCATGTAATAAATATCACATTTACATGAACATTCATTATACCTCGAGTTGTCGAACCAGCTCTTTAGCGTTTGGTGCAGAGACGATGATTCTACGAGCCATTGGAGATATGAATCCTTCGTCCACGGCCTTGTCGATAAACGTTAGCAGCGAATTGTAGTAACCATCCACGTTGAGAAGACCCACCTGTCACAATAATTATTGATCAGAATAATGTTAGAAACCAGATATTTTAAATAGTATTATACAAAAGGTTACAACATAGGAAGCTTCCGGTCTCACAATCAGGGTTATGTACTCGTACGTCATGACAACACATCGTATTTATATTCATGCAAAAAAATATCTATATAATTATAACGTTACATGCTCTTAGAATGTGTACAGAAAAGCTTAAGCAAGAATAAAGAATCCCAAAAGGAATCTTGCTCCATGTGATTATTACGACGTACCTTATGCAACCATTTGTATATATTTCCATTCAGTCAAATTAAACCAGGACATTATAAATATAAAGAACACTTAAGGTTTTAAACTAAGAGAAAAAATATCAAACACGCATATTCCGGTCGTAACTCATTATAATAATGCAAGCTCATATCATCTATATGAATTTAAAAATAGGCTAAAAAAAGATAATTTTAATTTCTCTGATTGCGTACCGGCTTACGGTGGATTCCAAGTTGAGCCCATGTAATGACTTCCAGCAATTCTTCCAACGTACCATATCCACCTAACAAATTACCAACAATTGATTAGAAATATTATAGATATTTAAAAAAATGATAATGGAATTAAGCTCAGTATATTCAAAAAGTAAAAATGAATTACAAACCTGGAAGAGCAATGAAGGCGTCGGCTTGACGAGCCATTTCGGCTTTCCTTTGATGCATATCAGCGACGGCTTTCACTTCTCCGATGGTCTCACCAGTAATCTGCAAAGTATTATATAAAATAGTTTTAACTAACATACTACTCTTTATTATTGCATCTCTAAAATGTGAACACCGCAAAATATCTTATATAGTAGTATATTATATTATGTGGTCTTTTTATTTTGGATATTGTTACATATAATTTATATTAGTTGGTCAAGGAGATGTATCGTGAAGGAAGCCAAAAAACGCTCCAATTCTCAATCATTCCTCTTTTGGTCCTACCACTATTTTTTTGTTGATCATTGCAAGGCATTTTCTATCTCAATAATACTAATTAAATTCAGAAGAGCTTTATTTGGTGCATACCTCTCTTGGCATCAAGGTTTTTGGGATGACCCTACAATAGATTAGAGAAGACACGGGTTAATATGGATCAATCACAAAAAAACGAAACAGCCTTTCTAAATCTATAATTAATTAGGAAACAATGAAATTAAGTTGACCATTTTGGTTATAGATAATTGAAACGGGGTTCTCTTATATTAATAACACGCACATAAACTAGTTGTAGTATATTTTTAGTACATAATTATGAAAGCAAAGAGACATTTTTGAACAAAGGAAACATGCACAGATCCTCTTTTGTCGTTGTTATGTTTAACTCTTACTAGGTTCAACCATTATCTTGTATAAACCAAAGACTAATCTATTATCAAATTCTACGTGACAAACAACAGTGAAATGTTTGAAGTACTAGGCATCATGTAGATAGTCATCATCAACAGTGAAATGTTTAAAACACAATGATGAGTAATGGGGTACTTGGAACTAGCAAATGCATCATATCATATGAACAGAGAGTAGATATCTGTACATACATAGAGATGTGTGAATGTATATACATATAGAATATATATATATAGAGAGAGAGAGAGCAAACCCTAGAACATGGCGACCACCATGATGAACAGCCTGAGAGACGAGACCCATAAGTCCCACGCTGCCACCTCCGTATACCAAATCAATCCTTCTCTCCACCTTCAACCACATTCCCACCATCAATTTCTTTTGTTAATTATTGTTATAATGTCATATGCATTTATTTATGATAACAGAGTTTTCATGATGAAAATGAACACGTGTCGAAAAATCCAATTCCAAATCAACCCCAAAAAGAAGCAACCACATCAACTATCAAATCTCAGTTAAGAAAAAAGGACTCATCATCATCAATCCTAATTGCAATGGTCACTATCCTATTAAAACTATTATTACTGCCTACAGATGAATCACAAATATTTATTACAACGGGGTTCTAATTATTGTTCTTTTTTTTAATATTTGGTGTTATTGAAGAAGTACACCCCACAACACACGCTTTGTACATAGAGTCATTATTCTTCCAACGAACGAACTTTTTTTGGTCTCTCGAGGCAGTAAATGTCATTATTATTTATCTTTCCCGTAAACGAAATCATTGATCATATTCATATCTGGAAACTTAAGTTTAGGTTAAGGGAAAATCATAGGTTTTATTACACAGCATATATATGTGTAATAATTTATGTAAATTACTGAAAAAAGCAACAGAAAATAAAATAAAAACAGATCATGCAAGAGTGCTGCTCGAGTGACAGACGGATTACAGCTAAGAATAGTAGAAGTTGCTATTTTCCCATCTCTCTTTCATGCCAATAACAAGAAAAATTAACACAAATTCGAACTCAGCAAAAAAAAAAAAGTATCCACACGTTTGATAGATTCATCATTGTTCGTTGCAACACACAATCAAAACTCATAAGACCTAATGTTCCACAGAATATTCTGAGTTCATAGATCTTCATTTTCGTGTTCATATTAAGTACCATCGTAAACTTTTAATCAATCAGCATATTTACAAACAAATAGTCATGATTTGTTTTATTTGAAACCGCTCTCGACTTGCAATGCCACACTAAGGTATTAAAACAATGTATCTCTGTGTTAAGTTGTGAAAATGAAAGTATACGTGTATGTATAAAACTATATAAATATAGATATATAGGTCTGAGAAGAGAAAACGTACCAACTCGTTACCCAATTGAATCGCAGCTTCTTGGTAAGAAAGTTTTTTGCCGGAACTGCTTCCACAGAAGACACAGATCCTCTTGAATCTTGATTTTGTCTCTTCCATCTCTCTCTTTTCTCTAGGTTCTCTCTCTCTCCCTCTCAAGCTTAAAAGTTAATTTTTATGATTGTTATGATGAATGAGACAACACTTTGGAGTTGTGTTAGTATTTATATATGTAGAAGAGAAGGAGGAGAATATAAATGGAAATGCGATTTCCATGCCTATCCCCTTTATAAATAATATTTATCTTTGTTTCTACTTTCTAGTATATTAGTACTATTTAATTTGTAGTTTGAATATTCCATGGAAACGCCAAAACACGGCTAAAATACATTTATCTTATTGTCCAGCAATTTAATTATAATAATCTTTAGTATTTAAAAGAAATATTATTATATAGTTGTTTGGGAAAGTTATTTTATGTCTGTATCCTGCCGTGATCTATAATATGATCTCTAATTTTATTTTATATTATATTTATGGAAGGATTAAGATTAGATCTATCACAAGTTGGAAGATCTGTTCAGATTTTGTATCAGACTAGTTCAATAGAACCAGAAGACTCATGGATCAAAATTTTGTCACATTTCATTTCTTTTCTCGAAAGGCATTCATTAAGATTGCAAATAAACTTATATCTCACTAAAAACAGATATCTGTTGGACTGTACTGGGTCGGGACAGGATCCGATCAGTCTAACTAATTCTACATCCCTACGACTCTATGTTTCTATTGTACTTTACAAAAGTAGTCCGATTTGAGGTCTTGATCCTATTAATACTATTACTACTGCCTACAGATGAATCACAAATATTTATTACAACGGGGTTCTAATTATTTCTTTTTAATATTTTGTGCTGTTGAAGAAGTACACCCCACAACACACGCTTTGTACATAGAGTCATTATTCTTCCAACGAACGATTTTTTTGGCCTCTCGAGGCAGTAAACTGTCATTATTATTTATCTTTCCCGTAAACGAAATCATTGATCATACTTGGAAACTTAAGTTTAGGTTTAGGAAAAATCAGAGGTTTATTACACAGGAGATATATGTGTAATGAAAATGTAAATTACTGAAAAGTAAATAACAGAAAATTAAATTAAAACAGATCATGCAAGAGTGCTGCTCGAGTGACAGACGGATTACAGCTAAGAATAGTATTTTTCCCATCTCTCTTTCATGCCAATAACAATAAAAATTAACACAAATTCGAACTCAGCAAACAAAGAAGAAGCATCCACACGTTTGATAGATTCATCATTGTTCGTTGTAACACACAATCAAAACTCATAATACCCAATGTTTCACAAAATATTCTGAGTTCATATCTCGAATTAGATTTTCATTTTCGAGTTCATCTTAAGTATTATCATAAACTTTTAATCAATCAGCAAATTCAACAAGGTCGTAAACAATGTATTGAGTTCAACTGTGAAAATGAAAGTATATGTGTATGTATAAAACTATGTAAATATATATAGATATAGGTTTGAGAAGAGAGAACGTACCAACTCGTTACCCAATTCAATGGCAGCTTCTTGGTAAGAAGGTCTTTTGCCGGAACTGCTTCCACAGAAGACACAGATCCTCTTGAATCTTGATTTTGTCTCTTCCATCTCTTTCTCTTTTTTCTTTGTTCTCTCTCCTCTCGAGCTTAAAAGTTAATTTTATGATTATTATGATGAATGAGACAACACTTTGGAGTTGTGTGAGTATTTATATATGTAGAGGAGAAGGGTAAGAATATAAATGCAAATGCGATTTCCATGCCTATCCCCATTTATAAATTATTATTCATCTTTGTTTCTAGTATATTATAGTGCTATTTAATTTGTAGTTTGAATATTCCATGGAAACGCCAAAACACGGCTAAAATACATTTATCTTATTGTCCAGCAATTTAATTATAATAATCTTTAGTATTTAAAAGAAATATTATTATATAGTTGTTTGGGAAAGTTATTTTATGTCTGTATCCTGCCGTGATCTATAATATGATCTCTAATTTTATTTTATATTATATTTATGGAAGGATTAAGATTAGATCTATCACAAGTTGGAAGATCTGTTCAGATTTTGTATCAGACTAGTTCAATAGAACCAGAAGACTCATGGATCAAAATTTTGTCACATTTCATTTCTTTTCTCGAAAGGCATTCATTAAGATTGCAAATAAACTTATATCTCACTAAAAACAGATATCTGTTGGACTGTACTGGGTCGGGACAGGATCCGATCAGTCTAACTAATTCTACATCCCTACGACTCTATGTTTCTATTGTACTTTACAAAAGTAGTCCGATTTGAGGTCTTGATTCTATTCATTTTTTACTACTTGGTTTCGGTTCCTTTCGTTTGCGATATCAAAATTGCATTACTACAATTATCGGTTTGTGAATTTTAATATATTTACCATTTGAATATGTCATAAAAAATACTAAGAACAATGTTTTTGGACTGATCACTAAGAACAATGTTTCTACCTTTTTCGTCGTCTAATATTTGTTTAACTTCGAAAAACATCATTTGGCTTTAAAGAACTTGTCATTCTTTGAGGAAACTAATTTTGATTAGTAAGGAATGTAATCGTCATAATAATACTATTGTTTATATATCGGATTAAAAGCTTCGAGAGATGTCTTGTAATCATTGACTTGTCAAGCACGAAAGTTTACATACTGCAGAAAATAATCTCCAACCCTTTACCTACTGCTCCACTTGATCTAACAGGTGATCAAGTAACTCAAAAAAAAAACACACCAAACCAATCTAGGATCACTAGGAAGGAGGAAGCTTAGAGGAACCGGCTTTCATTTACAAAGAACTCAAAAAGCCAAGATGGATGGCCTTGAGCCACATAGGATTGTCTTCTATTTTGTCTCGTAACACTTTGTGCAATGAACACCGCTCCTCTGTTTTCCTCCATCGAAACTTGCTTCAGCTGAAACTCATTCATCCTTGAGAGGAATACACTCATTTCATCCCTTTGAAATGTAAACGCAGTCTTGTAATCACTTGTTTGTCTTTTCATGTCGTTATCAAATTTCCACCCGCTAGCAATAGTCCCTCCGCGTATTCACACTTGCAATTTAAATAATATTAAAAAGTTTTTTTTCTTGGGTTCACCTATATGTAGACTGAACCTGTCACCAACCAATAGAAATTTATTATTTTATATTCCGTATTTTTAAAAAGAAAATAAAATAATTGTCAAATTATATTGTATTTTTAAAATAAAATAGATAAAAAAAAATAGTAGTTATCAAAAAAAAAAGAATTTTAGAAAAAAATATTTTTAATACCGTCACCAAAACACTAAACCAACCAAAATACTAGACCGTAAACCTTAAATCATAAATCTTAAACAATAAACACTAAATCTTTGCTAAACCATAACCCTAGGGTTTAAGATTTATCCAAGGGTTTATGGTTTAGAATTAAGAGTTTAATGTTTTTAAGATTTAGTGTTTAGTGTTTATGATTTAGATTTTATGATTTATCCAAATGTTTAGGGTTTTCCAAGGATTTAGTATTTATCTAAGAATTTAGGGTTTGTGATTTAAGATTTAGGATTTAATGTTTTGTTGACAGAATTAATTATTTTTTTTTAAATTGTTTTTATGTCAACTAATATTTTTTTATTATTTTAAAAACACAATATAACTTAACAATTATTTTAATTCCTTTTCTAAAAAGATATTGAATATAGAATAATGAATTTATATTGGTTGGTGGTGAACCTACAGATTCACCCTATGAATGAACCCAAGAATAACTCTTAGAAATATCTAGATAAGATCCAATTTCTGCAAAAATAAGGTCCATCTCATATACATAATGGTATCGACCCTCTAGCGTTGGTAAAATGGTAATTAAGTTTGTTAATCTCGATTTGACTCTCTTCCTTTCAAATTGCTTTGGAGCAAGGGAAAATATTTGAAATCTGAAAAAGTTTATGAAACGATAATATCCTCCTTTTCATTTATGAATCAAAATAGTATGGTTTCATTCACATAAGTATGATAAATATATACACTACTACTGATTAACCTGGCATTTGTGTTTCTATATAAACAGCTGTAAGCTGACGCAGTCATCCAACAAATTTGGATTATCCTTACATTACATGGCTTCCTTTGACTAAACCTTTTTCTTTGCTTTAAGAATTGTGACGATACACATTGTAAGTTTTATATTATAGATAAACCATATCTTTAGATGTTTCTTAGACTTAATAAAATATATTTAATACGAGAACAAGAGTTCTTGTTACCTTTCTATCTTAGTTTTTCAAGACATACAAGAAAGACCATCACATTAAGCTAGCTTCCCAATATAGAGATTCTTATAATTTTTTATTTTATTCGATTTTTTTAAAGAAAAATTAAGGGTATTATACAAGACTGATTTGCAAGACATCAACCCCGTTAAACTTCACCTTGCGATCATATCTCGAATCACAATTAGAAAAAGAAGAAAATGTAATTACATTCCAGAAGATTTAGTATCGAAGACAGAAGGTATGAAGAACACGTATCTAAGCTTTTATTTCTTTCTTTTTTTCGTTTGTCAGCATCAAGTATCCAAACTTATGGTTTGCATAACTGCCGAACTTATGTTGGATTTTAGATTACAAATAATGTCAATATTAAAATGTTAACCGTTACTAAACATAGTCAAAGACCTTTAAATAATATTATGAAGTCGCTTTCGCTAAGATACCACGATGATCATGAAGATTGTATGAGCTGGAGATGCATATAAAAACTAGATAGAAAAATCATAGCATCTTTGGTCGTCTTGATTTAAATGTTTGTTAATGAAGAATGATACTCCCTTGCTTTTACTTTTATAACTTAAAAGTTAAGATGCTTCATATTGTGTCTTATCAATATTCCCTCTTCTTGTATTGTTTTTCTTTTCAAATCATTGACATATATTTGATGGTGATGTAAGCAATATCATAACGAGTTATAAGCATCATATTAATCCATCAAAACAATGTCTAAAACCAAAATACTGGGAATAGCATTAGGAATTTTTAGAAATGGCGGCCCAGTAATCACTCATCTTGGTCCTTAAAGACCCACTTGTTATGAAACCTCTAAAGCGAGCCATTTGTCAGGATGTGTATTTCAAGAGACCTATTCTACGAGCATGACATAAAGCAATTAAACACGTATTTTGAGGATGAGGTGAAGGATTCCATGCAAGGATTGTAAATGTAACACACAAGACTTCACCAAATTGAATACTGATTAGGAAGAAATAAATCTCTTATATATTAGTCGAAAAACATTTAACATTGTTTTATACCACTAATACTTAACTTCAAAATTTCTGAGAAATAGATTGGTTCATCTTAACTTATATTTTATTTTTTTATTAAACTAACTATTGTATTGATAAATAGTGTACAAAAGAATATTCTCGCCATTTTCTTAAATAAAAACTACAGAATTGTCTAATATAATTAACGTATATATGACAATTAATGATTATGAATAATAAATATTTGATAGTAATTTTTGTATCTTAGCTCTTTTTTGTTTAATTTTATATTATTAAAATATATCAAACAACCATTAACCATATAATAAAAAATATTTTTTCTTATATGTTATATTTGAATTTTAAAATGACTATAAATTATTGAAAACGTTAAATGTCTCACACTAAAATATTATGATCAATGGTTTAACTTTTTTTGTTGTAATAACAAGATACAAATGATCATAAATCGTATGTATATGAAGTCTCATTTACTAGACATTCATATTATATATTAATATAGTTTAAAATTAAACTATATAACATAGAAAAATAATTAAATATGATAATTTCTAAATTTGTATTGAAAAAGTATTGAAACCTTAATATTTTAATTTTGAAATTTGTATTCAAAAATCGCACATTAGAAATTTTATGTTTATCATATGAGTATGAATTCTCAATAATAAATATTTATATTAAAATATAATAGATCTATGTCCATCTCATATACATAATGGTATCGACCCTCTAGCGTTGGTAAAAATGGTAATTAAGTTTGTTAATCTCGATTTGACTCTCTTCCTTTCAAATTGCTTTGGAGCAAGGGAAAATATTTGAAATCTGAAAAAGTTTATGAAACGATAATATCCTCCTTTTCATTTATGAATCAAAATAGTATGGTTTCATTCACATAAGTATGATAAATATATACACTACTACTGATTAACCTGGCATTTGTGTTTCTATATAAACAGCTGTAAGCTGACGCAGTCATCCAACAAATTTGGATTATCCTTACATTACATGGCTTCCTTTGACTAAACCTTTTTCTTTGCTTTAAGAATTGTGACGATACACATTGTAAGTTTTATATTATAGATAAACCATATCTTTAGATGTTTCTTAGACTTAATAAAATATATTTAATACGAGAACAAGAGTTCTTGTTACCTTTCTATCTTAGTTTTTCAAGACATACAAGAAAGACCATCACATTAAGCTAGCTTCCCAATATAGAGATTCTTATAATTTTTATTTTATTCGATTTTTTAAAGAAAATAAAATAATTGTCAAATTATATTGTATTTTAAAATAAAATAGATAAAAAAATAGTAGTTATCAAAAAAAGAATTTTAGAAAAATATTTTTAATACCGTCACCAAAACACTAAACCAACCAAAATACTAGATCAGAACCTTAAATCATAAATCTTAAACAATAAACACTAATTGCTAAACCATAACCCTAGGGTTTAAGATTTATCCAAGGGTTTATGGTTTAGAATTAAGAGTTTAATGTTTTTAAGATTTAGTGTTTAGTGTTTATGATTTAGATTTTATGATTTATCCAAATGTTTAGGGTTTTCCAAGGATTTAGTATTTATCTAAGAATTTAGGGTTTGTGATTTAAGATTTAGGATTTAATGTTTTGTTGACAGAATTAATTATTTTTTTTTAAATTGTTTTTATGTCAACTAATATTTTTTTATTATTTTAAAAACACAATATAACTTAACAATTATTTTAATTCCTTTTCTAAAAAGATATTGAATATAGAATAATGAATTTATATTGGTTGGTGGTGAACCTACAGATTCACCCTATGAATGAACCCAAGAATAACTCTTAGAAATATCTAGATAAGATCCAATTTCTGCAAAAATAAGGTCCATCTCATATACATAATGGTATCGACCCCTCTAGCGTTGGTAAAAATGGTAATTAAGTTTGTTAATCTCGATTTGACTCTCTTCCTTTCAAATTGCTTTGGAGCAAGGGAAAATATTTGAAATCTGAAAAAGTTTATGAAACGATAATATCCTCCCTTTTCATTTATGAATCAAAATAGTATGGTTTCATTCACATAAGTATGATAAATATATACACTACTACTGATTAACCTGGCATTTGTGTTTCTATATAAACAGCTGTAAGCTGACGCAGTCATCCAACAAATTTGGATTATCCTTACATTACATGGCTTCCTTTGACTAAACCTTTTTCTTTGCTTTAAGAATTGTGACGATACACATTGTAAGTTTTATATTATAGATAAACCATATCTTTAGATGTTTCTTAGACTTAATAAAATATATTTAATACGAGAACAAGAGTTCTTGTTACCTTTCTATCTTAGTTTTTCAAGACATACAAGAAAGACCATCACATTAAGCTAGCTTCCCAATATAGAGATTCTTATAATTTTTTATTTTATTCGATTTTTTTAAAGAAAAATTAAGGGTATTATACAAGACTGATTTGCAAGACATCAACCCCGTTAAACTTCACCTTGCGATCATATCTCGAATCACAATTAGAAAAAGAAGAAAATGTAATTACATTCCAGAAGATTTAGTATCGAAGACAGAAGGTATGAAGAACACGTATCTAAGCTTTTATTTCTTTCTTTTTTTCGTTTGTCAGCATCAAGTATCCAAACTTATGGTTTGCATAACTGCCGAACTTATGTTGGATTTTAGATTACAAATAATGTCAATATTAAAATGTTAACCGTTACTAAACATAGTCAAAGACCTTTAAATAATATTATGAAGTCGCTTTCGCTAAGATACCACGATGATCATGAAGATTGTATGAGCTGGAGATGCATATAAAAAAACTAGATAGAAAAATCATAGCATCTTTGGTCGTCTTGATTTAAATGTTTGTTAATGAAGAATGATACTCCCTTGCTTTTACTTTTATAACTTAAAAGTTAAGATGCTTCATATTGTGTCTTATCAATATTCCCTCTTCTTGTATTGTTTTTCTTTTCAAATCATTGACATATATTTGATGGTGATGTAAGCAATATCATAACGAGTTATAAGCATCATATTAATCCATCAAAAATAATGTCGAATACAAAATATTGGGAATATTATTAGGAAAAGGTGTGATCGTGGATGCTACCTGAACAAGTGATTGAACATTTGAGTTTCTTTGGCTTTAATTATCATTTGTTTTTTTTTCTCTGTCAGGCTGTGTATTTCAAGAGACCTGTCTACGAGCATGTCATAAAGCGATTCAACCCGTATTTTGTGGATGAAGTGAAGGATCATTCCATGCAAGGATTGAATGTACACACAAGAATTCACCAAAGTGAATACTGATTAGGAAGAAATAAATCAATCACTATCCTCTCATCATTGATGTAAACTATAATAAGAAAAAATGTATTTAAGAAATGCAAACTACTATTTTAAATATCATCCTTTGGTGTCATCCTTTGGTTTCATTTCCTTCATTTGTGAACCTTTTTGCCAGTTTACTTTTGTTAACCAGAAAAAAGTATAGCTTAAAAGAATGATGCATTGAGTAGCTCATATGAAGTTTGATGTGGATGGATTAGAGTTATTTTCTGTACTTTTTGAAATGTAAAAACATTGGAAAGTAAAAAACATTTATATATTTTTTAAAAAATTTCATCAACCTAAAGCGATGGGCTTAGTCGATGAGAAAGCCCATTAGTTTACAAACCAAGCCCATCGGATTTCAAAAATAGAACCCAAACGGTTCGTTAAATAAAAACCCTAACAGCTTCTCTCCTCCTCACTTCTCTCTCACCGTCTCACCGCTTTCGAAAGTAACAATGGTTCGTTCTCCGCCGCCGGAGCTTTCTTTTACCAATCGTTTCTCAGTTCTGCAGACTTATTGCTATCGATCTCTGACTATTCGTGTTGTTTTCTCTTTGCTTGATTGAAAAACAGCCGCAGGGAGATTATATCGATTTGCACCAGAAGAGGCATGGACGCCGCCTCGATTACGAAGAGCGAAAGCGCAAGAAGGAGGCGCGTCAAGTTCACAAGCGCTCCAAACAGGCTCAGAATGTTCTTACTTCTTCTTCCTTCTCCACTTTTCAACTAACTTTTTTTTTGCTTCCTATTGTTGATTCGTGTCTATTGTGTGGTGAATTTGCAGTCTATAGGTATAAAGGGTAAGATGATTGCTAAGAAAAACTATGCTGAGAAAGCTCAGATGAAGAAAACGTAAGTTATATAGCTAATAGAGTGAATCTCGATATGTTTTTGTGGGACGAAATGAATAATCTTTGTGCTTTGTTCTGAGATATTTTTTTTGTTGTGCATTGGTTTACAGATTGAAGATGCACGAGGAGAGTTCATCAAGGCGTAAAACTGATGAGGATGTTCAGGAAGGAGCTGTTCCTGCTTATCTTCTTGATCGTGAGAATACCTCTCGGGCCAAGGTTTGTTTTTGTTTCAGAGTTAGATGTAGTGGATAATTCTTGGTGAAAAGCACTACATGACATGTGTTTGTGTGTTTAGGTTCTTAGCAACACTATTAAACAGAAGAGGAAAGAGAAGGCTGGGAAGTGGGAGGTCCCTCTGCCAAAGGTGAAAACTTTGTTCATGGATCTTATATAATGTTTGCTTTATTACTCGTTAGTGATTTAAATGTTCTCTTTTCGTAGCTAATAACTCATTCCTATTCCAGGTCCGTCCTGTGGCTGAAGATGAGATGTTCAGAGTCATCAGATCTGGGAAGAGGAAAAGTATGTGTTTTGTTTGAGATCCTAAACTTGTTATTCACTCATATACGCCTAGTATCAAGAATTCTAGATTATGTTGAGTTTACTGTTTAGCTTAGATTGTCAATTGCAATTACTAAAGTGCTTTCTCTTTTTGTGTTAACTATGCAGCAAAACAATGGAAGAGGATGGTTACAAAAGCTACATTTGTTGGACCTGGTTTCACAAGGAAGCCGCCAAAGTACGAGCGGTTCATCCGCCCTTCTGGACTGCGTTTCACCAAGGCCCACGTCACTCACCCTGAGCTAAGATGTACTTTCTGTCTTGAGATCATCGGGATCAAGAAGAACCCCAACGGTCCAATGTATACATCACTTGGTGTCATGACCAGAGGAACAATCATTGAGGTTAGCACCACCAAGATATAAATACATAATTCTCTCACTTGTAACCTATGCTAAAAACTTGATTTGGTTTCCAGGTCAATGTGAGTGAGCTTGGTCTTGTTACACCTGCTGGAAAAGTTGTCTGGGGTAAGTGACAGTTTTAGAGAATTTTGTACAAGATTTTAAGCGTGATCAGCAGTGCTTTAACACTCTCTAATTGTTTTGGCTTACAGGGAAGTACGCTCAGGTGACAAACAATCCAGAAAATGACGGATGTATAAACGCTGTTCTGCTTGTGTAATCAAAATCTCCGGCAAGTAGTATCATGTTGTTTACTTTTTTTTTGTTCTCTCCTGAAACAATTTTGTCTTTAACTCAAGCTTTATGTATCGGTGTGCTTTAATACATTTTAAGCAAGTCTCCTTTCTGTTTCCTTGCCTTGAAAGAATCCAAACTTGTGACCCAGCAGAGAGAAATAAAAAAGCATATAACCCAAATCACAAAGCCTAAATTGTGCACGTAACAGTAAGAAACATATGAGTTACACAAGTATAGTTTCTTATTAGAAAGTTTTAGATGCATATGGAAAATAGAGAGTACATTAGTGATATAAGGAGATGCCATTGAAGCTTAAAGCTTATGTATCAGCTATTGCTTGGTAAAGCTATGGCTGCCAAGTGGAGGCTCAATTACTTTGAACTTCCCTGCTGAGACCCTTCTTGTGAGGTCCTCTGCTTCCACTTTCGCAACGTCAGCTCTCATACCGATATCAGTAGCGTACCTACTCGCAGAGTACACACCAACCACTGCTGCTGTTCTTCCATAATCGTTTGTTGACACAAGCTGCATTAGGGTGGACAAAACCGCATCCATCGGCCCACCTATAATTCAAAATTGGGCCTGTGTGTTGATAGATCTATATAATGGGCCTCAGATTAAATGGGAAGGTCAGATTCAGTTTTTTTTTAGTTCGTGTTTGCAATTAGTAATTTGTCATATTATATTATTTAACTAGGTAATAACCCGCGTTTTACACGGGAATGAGATTATTAATTTCATTATTTCTTAAGATAAGAAGATATTAGGTCTGTTTAATCTGGATATCGTTTCGATTTTAGGTTAGTTTTTTGGTTTTTAATCTATTAAAATATAATAACTATTCTAAATCAATATTTATTCTGTTTATTCGGTTAAAATGCTTGAGATTTTTAGATTTTTCAATGATAACCAAAATTTAATATTTTTTGTTTGATTTCATGTTATATGAATTTTAGACAGTCCTGATGTCAAACCATTGGTTTCACATTATAATTTCTAAATGCATGGAAAATCAAATAAAATTTTGATAATAATTGAAGAAAAAGAAAAGAAAATTATTAAGACAAATCATTTCATTACAATTTGGTCGATGGTGAATGGAAATATTAAAAAAATAATATTTCAGCTTCCAAAGAGAATTAGAATCCTCAGATGTAATGAATATTTAGTTATATAAGTACTCACGTCAATGTGCATATGTATGTAGGGCTGGGAAAAATATCCGTAAATTTTGATTTGATTCGTTATCCTTTTCAATTCGAACAAAAATCTGGATATCCATAACACTACAGATATCCATAACTCTACGAAGAAAAGCAAATACTAATATGCATTATTCGTAAAAAACGAAACAAATCACAAATACTAATATTTTTAAAAAGGGATATTTGTTATATGCTTATATATACATATATTTAATGAATTATATATATATATATAAGTTATATAAATAATATATTTTATATAATTTTTACAATATTTTTTATTTACTAAATTTATTAAATTAGGTATTAGTATTCAAAAAAGTAAATAAGTTTTTATTTTTGTAATAAAATTTTATTATTTTATATTATCTTAGATTTTTTTTTATTTTTAATTAATTTATTTATTTTTGCGGATCAAAATTGGTTAAAAATCTAATTTTTTCGAATATTCGGGACACCGTATATCCGGGACACCGTATATCCGGAATACCGGATAGCTACAAATCGAATCGGATAATTGATTATTCGGACGAAATGGATTGGATCAAAAATACCTCTAAAGTCTCGGATATCCGATTCGTGCCACTCTTACATGTATGTGTATGTAAAAATATATAAAGATAATTGATAAATATAGAAAGATACCATAATTAACATTAAATGCATTTTTGTTCAAAATAAGACATGAAAAATAATCTTCTATTAAAATAAATTAAGTAAAATTAAAATAATTCTAGACAATAGGTAATTTTTCTTTGTAAAGTGTCTTTCTATGTAGAACTTTGTACAATCCGTAGAACTGTGCATGTATTTTTTATATTGAAAAAAACTTAAAATAATATATAGCATGAACACATTTATGTAGAGTTTGGATGAGAAATTCTCTGCACGTGACACGTCAGCGTATTAGTTCTCAAATCGCTATGAAACTACTACGTGGCAAATGTAATCTGAATACATTAAATGACAATGCTTCTCTTTTAATATATAGGAGATGAGATTTAATATATTGATGTAATTTTATGAAAAAGTTCAACAAGTAAGACAATTAACTGATTTGTATTGGTTAATCATACATTAAATTCTTTCAAATTATTTTTAATCGACCATTATTTTTTCTCAACTTACTTTTGCATTATTAAAGAAACTTTTTTTTGAGTTAACTAGCATTCTTCTATTGCTGGTGAGAATGATAAAGTGATGGTAGTTATCAAGAATAATGCTATGTACTTACACAACTTTGAATAAATAGTCAAAATTAAACACACAAAAATCTATATAATAATAACTAAATTCTTTTTAGCTAACC
The DNA here is from genome assembly GCA_016771965.1 of Brassica carinata. NCBI lineage: Eukaryota > Viridiplantae > Streptophyta > Magnoliopsida > Brassicales > Brassicaceae > Brassica > Brassica carinata. The sequence goes on along the minus strand of CM028691.1, from coordinate 1,375,124 downwards.
TCTTTGAGGAACGTTTTTATTGCAGATATGTAACTAAAATAAGGCTTTAATGATTATAATATTCTATCCAATGAGACGACTATTATGTATATATATCTATATATATACACACGTATACATTTGATTGTTAATTCATGGTCGTCTCTTCATTAAATAAACACCAAATCAGTTTCAGCGCTTTCGCCTTTAATCTCAACAGTCTCTCCATTTCAACCAAACTCTCTAGATTCTCGATTTTCTCACATTCAGTGCCTATTTTTTCTCGGAAAATGGATTGGTGAGGTACAATTGAGCAAAGACGAGCGGAGAAGACGAAGAGGAGGAGCGAGAGATCTGTGTTCGGAAGCTCACAGATTTGATTTACTTCGTTTTTGATCGCAAATATGAATCCGTCGACTTCAACTGACGGCGAGAAACAACCGAGTCTCCGTCGAAGTCCGTCAACTCCGTCGCTGTGCTGCGGAGGATCCACGGCGGCTGAGTTCTGCGGTGGTACGGCGGCGGATTTCGCAGCGCTATGTTGCTGCGGTCCTTGCAGCGTCGTCAGTCTCGTCGTCCTCGCCGTGTACAGAATCCCTCGCGGACTATGCCGCCGCGCGATCCGCCGTATGCGGCGGAGACGACTAGCGAAGAAAGAAAATGGAGATTCGAAGTTGAGCAAAGTTGGGAGCTCAAAGTTCGCTGTTCATCCGGTAGAGAGCAAAGACGACGAAGAAGATCTCGATAAGCTAGCGATAGAACTGAAGGAGGAAGGAGAAGAAAAAGAAGAAGGAGAAGGAGAAGACGAGGAAGCGGTTGCGTTAGAGAAAGAGATGTGGAACAGATTCTACAACAGTGGTTTCTGGCGTAGCCTTTCACAAGTCGAAACGGCGTCGTCTCCGAAAGCTGAGTAGTAGAGAATCAGATTCCAAAGTGTAGTTGAAATGTATATGCTCTTGTTCGTATAGTTTTTCTAATAAATAATACATGAGTAAATTGAGTATTAAGTTTACATGTCTCAGATCCAAACTCTAAACTTAGTCAGAGGAACCATTTTCATGGACGATATGTCTGTGCTAGTAGATCTGTGTCAAGATCTAACTCCAACAACAGTTTATGACCTTTTGAGTTACGAGGTAGTAATAGAATATTGTAGTCAAATTAATCGTCTTTAAAAGCCAAGTTGATATAGTATTATATGGTATAACCACAGTGCGTAAAGCATCTATATATAGATTCATGAACTAAAATCACTGTGATTGGATCAAATAATAAAACATGTGGCAATGTAGTTGTGTGCATAGATTTAGGTTACACAGCAATCTATGATTCACAAATGATGATAACATTTATAGAGATTTAATTTGATTTCTGAAAATAATGGAGAAAAGACAATACGTGTGACTTTGGCATACATAGCCCTTATGAATAGTGTAAGTAGGGATCAAACACTGTAAGACGACAGTGATAGTAGACAGGTAGATAACATCACAAACCGGGAAGATTCACGAGCACAAAAAAAAACATAAATTTTGAGTTGGTTTGGTATAACAAATTAAAACGGAATTGGTTAAAACGTGCTTTGAATTGGAATATCTATATAAAAAAGAAGCATCCAGCAATAGATTCGGAAGAAGCGTGGGATATCGAATATAGCAGTACCTTTAGCTATGCGTAGGGCTCAAGAGATAGAGAGAGAGGGAGAGGGTCAGGTGGTAAAGTAATAAAGGAGGTTGAGTGAAAAAGGTGATACAAAGTTAAGTAACTAGGGTTTCATGTGAAGTCAGAGTACAGTGTATATCTTCGTGTAAACTGTCCTTTTCTTTCTTTAACTCTTTCTGTGTAGAGTGGGGACCTGTGATTTTGTATCTAATAACATTGATTTACTGAGTTCCTACCACACCACTACTGTCCTCTCTATATATTTATTTTACTTTTTAACTATTTCATCTTTACTGACAAAAAAAAAATTATTTCCTCTTTTACCTCTATTTACAAATAATATTTTTGTTTAGTTTCAGATTCTTACGAATGGAAATGCAGCTGTGATGCGACAACTGTTCATGGATTTTAGTATGCGCTGAAACCTATGCATTACGTCTTCTCTGTAACATTAAGGTGCAGAAAACTTTGTATTCAGAAAAAAAAGCTTTGTATTCCGTTTTGTCTTCTTCAAATGACATATAATAGTTGACTTGAAACCTACCTAACACTGTGTGAATTCACCGGTCAATTATATCCCTTAAGTTCTTATACATTGTTTAATCTTTTAATACTACATGATTACTCCTTTCTTGTTTTCATATTATCCCACAATTAGTATTATGTAAAATTATAAATTTGTGAATGTTATATCGTGGATACATTTGTGTGTGTGTTGTGTTTGCTATCTTGCACATGACATACACGAACTTAAGTTCTGTAAGGCAAAAGAAAAAAAAAACAGACATAACAAAATATAAATGCTACTTCCGAGAAGGGTATAATAACTTAATAAGGGAAGGTGGTGTCATTATGAAGATTTCCCTGCTGGCTGCTCAAGGTTGAATTCGTGGTTGAGCTGAGGATATATAGTCCACACGACCTAATAGTGCATGTTTGTAAGCTTTATAAAAGTATAAACGGTAACGAGGCTTCAGGGGATGTAAGGAGGACACTGGGGTATAAGAGCAAGTGCAACGGCGATCCATGTCGGATCCTTAGCATTAATCCTTAGATTAACGTTAATATAATAATATTAATTATCCGTCTAAACCTAAGGATTGCCCCGTCGAGAAGGATTTTAAGGGGCTGATCCTTGAGTACGTGTCCTCTTCTAACTGGGTTGGCGTCGGTTTGTGTTTCGGTGGGTCAACATCGAATTCTCATTCTCGACCGAAACCGTAGAAAAAAAATAGTCTCGAGAGAAAGGCGATATCTGAGGCGATTCATCTCTGTTTCCTTTTTGGTAAATCGAAGCCTAAAATCTTTGTTTTTTCGATTAATTTTATCAGTTATCTTCTTGTTTCCTCTCAATCGGGTTGGGTAATGGGGTTTATATCGATTTCGTTTAACGATTGAAATTAGGGTTTTTAAAAAATTTGGGTATAAATCAATTTGGGTAGAGGGTGCATTTGTAAATAGGGTTTCGGGTCGATTTTGGTTTCAATCGGAAGCGGATCTTCTCTTTTTTTCTTACACGGATTCAAATCTCATATTGGTTTCAATCGGTTCTAATTGATTTGTTTGATCTCGTTGAATCGATATGTTCATTTTAAGCGAGTATTCTTGGGGTTTTAATCACTATTCGGTTGTATATGAGCGAGTATTTTTGCGGATGTAATAAGTAATCAATCAGTTCTAATTGATTTAACTGTGTTCTTCACTTATTTCAGGTTAAAGAAAATGGGACAAGACTACAGCTATAACCAGCCCTCTTCATCATCAGAGTCTGTGGACATAACCTCCCTTCTTGAAGCTGAAGCTCAGATTTACGCGGATGAAGCTGACAGTAGCTACTGCAATGCAATGCCGGTTCAGTACCCACATCAACCAGAGGCGGATGATGGAATCCCCACGACATGCTACTGTGGAGCTCAGCCTGTTCTCGGATGCTCTTACACTCCTAAAGACCCATACAGAAGGTACTTTACGTGCCACAATGCTGATGATGGAGACTGCCACGTTTGGAAATGGTGGGAACTAGCAGTCATGGAGGAGATGAGGGAGTTTCAGAGGCAACTTAGGGATCTTAAGGTCCAAGGTTATGAGAGTGAGCAGAAGCTCCTTAACCTTGAGAAGACGGTAGATGAGCTTTCAAAGAAGAAATACGGAGTTAAGCTAATGGTCTGTCTATTAGTCTTAATAGGTTTGGTGTTAGTGATTTTGCGAAGTTAGTTTCTGTCCTCTTTTTCATTGCATTTTCGTGAATTTTGATAAAACATTCGACTGTTTATCTCATATTTTTTTCAAGATTTTTTGCAAAGGTTTCAAAAGAGAGTGGCGCTCCTCTGGATTTTCTGTAATAAGGTACTAATTCTTTTTAAAAATTAGTACTCTAGTTGTGTTTGAAATGAAATGGTGTCCGATGGTAATTGTTTGGTTTGTATTGGCATGATTTGATTGGCTTTTATTAGTTTTAGTACTTAGTTGGATAGGTATTTACCCGGATTAGAATTGGTGTTAAATGTTACTTATTTGCTTTCTATCTTCCCAACTGCTCTGATTTGATAGGCTTTAATTAGTTTAGACATTGCTTACTTAAGTTGTAGTGTCGGTAGAATAATGTCACACACCAACCTCTAACCATGGCTAACCTTTCTGGCCATGTAAACCTACTAAATAGTCAAATTCCCATTGACCTTGAATCACCCGAAGCTAATTGGCTCGGTAGCCAAGTTCCCGATGAGTCTGGTGTGAAGGAGAGGAGGAAATAGTCTCCCACAGAGGATAAAATCCTTATTGGTGTGTGGCTTAACACCAGTAAGGACCCTGTGGTGAGCAATGAGCAGAAAGTTGATGCTTTCTGGAACCGTATTGTAGACTACTACAACGCAAGCCCTCACCTGGTTGGGACTATACCGAGGAAGCTTCGTCCTTGCAAGCAGAGGTGAGCTCGGATTAATGAGCAAGTATCCAAGTTTGCTGGATGCTATGATGGGGCTCTGAGGGAGCAGAGATGTGGGCAAAATGATGATGATGTCATGAAAGCTGCGGTAGACATTTTCTTCACTAATAACGGCTACAAGTTCACTCTGGATCACTGCTGGAGGGAGCTCAGGCACGACCAGAAATGGTGCGCCTCCTATACGGCTAAGGACGGTGGAAAGGAGAAGTGCCAACCAGCATTGGAGGCTGATAGAGAAGAAGGTGAAAAGGGGAGACCTCCCGGTGTAAAGGCTGCGAAAGCTGGTTGTAAGAAGAAGAAGAGTGCTAGAGAGGAGGAGTTGACGAAGCTACAGGGTGTTTTAGAAATTAAAGAAAAACTATCTAGACAAAAAATCCTTGATCGTTTACTCGCCAAGCCCGAGCCACTCTCTGACATGGAAACAAGTCTTAAACTGAAACTAATGTCTGAATTGATATGAATTATTAGTCTTGTGTTGAGGTATCAATTTTGTTTTGTGACCTTCGTACTTTAAAAATGTTTGGATTGTACTAACTGTTGTCTTCTTTGATGTGTCAGGGTCCGCAGAAGGCATGTGAACCAAGTCACGGGAGCATTTGGAGGTGTGAAAGTCACGGGTTCTTCAACGAAGTCACGGGTTCTTCAGTTCCTTTTCCTGTCTTATAAGTAGTAGTATGGTTGTCTTTAGCTATGTATCTCCACTTTGAAAACTTGTATCCTCTTCTTTCCTTTACCTTCATGTTCTTGTGTTTCTCGGATACTTTGTAATATTTTTCTACTCGGCTTTCCTTTGCTCGTCATTGTAAGACACTCTCCAACAACAACAAGTTCCTTCTTTTGCTTCTCTATATTTCACGAGTTCGACTTCGTTTTAGGTAACACAAACTAACTATAACTTACATATCACTTGTTTGTAGACTCTGTTCTTGTGCTTTTTTTCTTCTGTATCTGTTGACTAAGAAATGGTGTAATCTGAATTCTTTCTTTAGATGAAAGACAATGTGATAAAACTATTTAAAGACAATGAAAGACAATGTGACAATATTGTCTTGCCGCTAACGTGTAAAAACCTCTAGTAGAAGTCTCGATGTCGTGCAAATTGGCTTACAAAAGATTAGTTTCATACAATAGATTTTCATCAATGGTTGACAGATCATTTAAACGTAGTTTCTGAAATGTCGATATTGAAATGGAATATGAATGTACTTTTATTAGACTTCTAGACCAAGGCAAGTTCATACTTCATAAAGTACACATAAAGTAATTAAACTAATTTAAAACTTTAATGGATTCTTGATAAAGAATACAAGACAAAATAAGTTGTGTAAATAACTATCTCTTGACTATGTATATAATAAATAATTTTGACGTTTTCAAAATTATTCAGATTAACATCCGCCAATGCTAGTTGAGTTATGTTTTGGTTTCATTATATTATTATCTGAAAGAGTTGCTAAATTTTTTTTAATAGCTCGTCAGATAAATAACAGAAATATTATATTTAAATTATCATTAAAACTTAATATTAATTATTTTTAAAAATTTGAAGAATTTTAAAGTAATAGAAAACAAAAAGGGACTATTTAAAATGGTTTTAAAAATTTGAATTGCTATAGAATCTTGCAATATTTTTTGTTAATATGGTTACTAAAATTTTGGTTTCAACTAGGGATATCTAAAGATGTCATCATCATCATCATCATCCGATGAAGTCGATGAAAGATTGGAAGAAATTTTCGACGAAATTGTGGATGATACATACAATGACATATTGGAGTCCCAAACCAACAAGCAAATGAGGCGTGCTTATATAGAGCAGAACCGTGAAGCAGGACACGACCGTTTATGGAATGACTACTTCAGCGAGCATTTAACATTCTTGGCATATTTTTTTAGACGCCGGTTCCGCATGAATAAGGATTTATTCTTGCGTATTGTGGTGAGCCTCTCAGAGAACATTCGATTCTTTAGACAAAGAAGAGATGCAACCGGGAGGTTAGGTCTTTCTCCACTACAAAAATGTACGGCGGCTATTCGTCAACTTGCTTACGGTTTGGTGGCTGACGCGACAGACGAATATCTCCGACTTGGTGAAAGCACGACACTTTCGTGTTTACACCATTTCACTGACGGAATAATACAGTTATTCGGAGATGAGTATCTACGAAGGCCGACAGCAGAGGATCTTCAACGACTACTCGATACTAGAGAGAAACGCGGATTTCCTGGGATGGTAGGGAGCATTGACTGTATGCATTGGGAGTGGAAAAATTGTCCAACGGCTTGGGCAGGATAGTACACACGTGGATCAGGAAAACCAACAATTGTCTTAGAGGCTGTGGCTTCACAAGATCTTTGGATATGGCACGCTTTCTTCGGTCCGCCAGGTACTTTAAATGATATTAATGTCTTGGATCGGTCTCCTGTTTTTGATGACATTTTCCAAGGCCGAGCTCCCACGGTAGAGTATATGGTCAACTGACAAAGGTATAACTTGGCGTATTATCTCACTTACGGTATCTATCCCAAATGGTCAATCTTTATCCAATCTATCACAAGCCCTCAAGGTCCTAAGGCAGAATTATTTGCTAAAAAACAAGAAGCAACCCGCAAAGATGTGGAACGGGCTTTTGGAGTATTGCAATCTCGATTTATGACAGAAGAACCCGCTCTTTCATTGGACAAAAAAAGATAGGGAAGATTATGAGAGAATGTATCATACTACACAATATGATAGTCGAAAATGAACGAAATGGATACATTCGGTACGATGATTATGAATTTGAAGAAGAAGACGTCACAAGAAATTCACGGGTGGATAACGACAGGCCTACAAATATCCATAATATGCTCGGCATTCGGGATGATGTTCACGATACCCAGGCACATCATCGATTGAAATATGATTTAATTGAAAATATTTGGAACAAATTTGGTGATTCATAATCATGTTGTATTTTATATTTAATCATCTTATAAGCCCTTATGTTTGTATCTTTATATTTAATCATCTTTTCATTTAATCATGTTTTATTTATATTTTACTTTCTAAAATAATAAAATACATTAAATATTTTTTTATTCATAAGAATTCGAAAGTGAGGCTCACCATTGGATTAAGCATTTCGATTAGAATCCTTAACTATTCAAACAAAAAAATATATTATTATATAGCTAAAGACTCCGCAATGAGCCTCACCATTACGGATGCTCTAATGATCTATGTTCAAGATAGAACTAGTGACTTGTCAGAATATTTCCGGATTCTCCTTTATTGTGGAAAGATTAGAAACCACCGAATTCTTTTTAGTTTTAGTGTCATGTGTTTTGATTAATCATAATAAAATACTGAAGGTAAAAAAAGGTTTCTACTCTGCCACAAACAATTTTGTAAAATCTACAAATTTGTTCTGGAAGAGGTGGTGCATAACACATTTGTGTATCACTCACATATTGATTCTATAGTTGTTCGTTAGCTAACACAAGAGAAAGAAGAGTAACTGTACCATAATAAAATGAGCTTAATGGGCCATGTGCCCTTCTTTTAATTTTACTATCAAGTAAAGTATTATCACATACTACTACATTGTTTTCGTTACCAAATTACATAATTTTGTTTGTGAAGTATAGCTTACCAAAAAAGCTCAAAGTTTAAGACGAGCCGAGTTAGCGTATTCTTTTGGCTGTTTTGCTCACTTTCTGATGACTTCTGAATAATCAAAGCAATTACTGATGAATTCACAGCTCTTTTTCCACAGACAATGTGTTTCACTCTTTGTAGAGTTATAAGTTTTATGACGACTATTTCTTGGAACGTCTATCAATATATAGGCGTTAGAAAATACGTTACGCATTAGAATATTCAACAAATTCTCTATATCTATAATCATAATTTACTTGAGTTGATATATCATTTTCCAAAATTTCAATTCAAATCCAACTGAACGTCTTGGGACCGATGGGTCAACCCAACTCTAAGGGAGTTACTAAAATGGTTACAAGAGAAAAAACTAAACTCGTACAGCATATCGTGCGGAAGTAAGGCATAAAGAGAGGATGGGGAGGAACATGTAAGCTCAAGAATTTGGAGCTTGATAAGTTGCTGCAACGGTAGAGCTCTGGTTCGTGTCATGTGTTAAATATGGAAAGTAATGTGTGACATACGCTTTGGAGAATAAAAAGGAAACATCAAGATATGGTGATATGGGATATTTCCATATACTTGGATGACAAAATAAGCATTAAAGGAACATTATTAGATCACAAACTGGAAGATTTGGTGATGCGAAAATATAGAAAATAATATATTAGATAATTAAAAAAGATTATTGAATATATATCTAGGGTTTTTCTAAAACTAATGTCAGAGTTTTTAACGTTGTAATTCTCACAGAAATACAAATAGGGCTTTGGAGTTTCAGAACGTGAGTGATTTGTAGAGGTGATCAACAGGGGTTGGTTCACTTATAAGGGTAGATTAAGAATTGATCCGTGTCAAGCCGTGTGTGGTGTTGAGTAATTCGGATTGGACAAGTTTGTGTAAAAGATTGTTTCAGTGATTCCTAATAAAGAGAAAGTTGGTCTCTAACCCCTTGTGTTCTTATTGGTTTCGCCTGTATCTCGAACTTTTATTTGGTATCAGAGCGGGACACCTAAACGAAGGAGAGTTCCCGAACCAAGGTGAGATCCTGAGAAGAGAATATGGCGATTTTAGCACAAAATATGTTACTGCTGAATGATGTGAATTATGGGTATTGGAAAGTAAGAATGAGAGCGAACTTACGTGGAGCTGATGAAGATATATGGACAGTTGTGCAATCTGGATGGGAAGAACCGTGGGTGATGCAAGAAGATGGCTTGAAGATACCTAAACTGAAGACAAAGTGGACAGCAACAGAGAAAAAGCTTTCAAGATTTAATGCAAGAGAACTGGATACAATTTTCAGTTTTGTATATGGAAAACAATTTGAGCTTATACAGGGCTGTGAATCAGCTAAGGAGGCTTGGGATATACTACAAAATGCTTTTGAGGGTACTGCGAATGTTAGGAGGATAAGATTGGACTTGCTTGCATCACAGTTTGAAGACATAAAGATGAGAGATGATGAGAAGATAGGAGACTTCAGTGCAAAGCTTAGCTCCATAGCCAATGAAGCACAAGTTTTAGGTAAAAAATATGAACATGCAAAATTGGTGAAGAAGTTTTTGCGATGTTTGCCTACTAAATTTGCAGCACATAAAGCAGCGATAACATTGACGATGAACACTGATGAACTGAAGTTCGCTGAGGTAGTAGGGATATTAAAGGCTGAGGAGATGGAATTGGAATCTAAGTGCTCAAAGCCTGCTCAAGATTCTAGAATTACAGCTGATGAAGACATCCAAAGAGCTAAGAAACTTGAAGAATCTATTCACCTGATGATTCAGAAACTTGAAGAAACCATGAATCTCTTGAATAAGATGTTCAACGACAATTGCCTAGAAGAAGAAAGACATAAAAGACAGGAGGTGGGGTGTTTTAACTGTCATGGTATTGGACATGTCAAAACAGTTTGTCCATCATTCAAGAGAAAAGAAATCAAGTGTAATGGATGTAATGGTTATGGGCACATACAATCAGATTGTGTAAACACAAAAAGGCTGAAGATGAAGAGAAGTTGCAGTGTTAAAAAGCCAGAAAGAAAAGAAGATTCTCTCAATTTTGTGGCACTTCATGGAGTTATAGGGTCTGAAAAGACATCACTAAGGATGAAATTGGTGCGGGTGTGTCACACACAAATTCAGATCGTCCACAGTGATACAGAAAGTGATCTGAAGCAGATCTTCTAGCTGAGTATAAGGTTCTCTTTGGTCAATTTGCGAACTCAGTCACGATAACCTACAACTCATCAAGGATAATGATATCTTAAAAGCTCAAGTTAACATCCGAGAGATGGAACAGACTGACACGAAGGGTGAATCAAAGTGTAGGATGACAAAGAATAATGATGAAGACGAGCTTCAATCTCTTAAAAGAGTTATTGCAGAGCAGAGCCGAGTTCAACAAGAGTCTGAAATAAAGTTTCATCAGATGAAGCAGCTGCTGAATCAAGAACTTGAGAAGAGTCACCGCTGGAAAGTCAAGTCACAGAAATCAACAAGAGGGTGCGATGCTTACCACTGGTATCGCCAACACTAGATCATCTTCTCACCTTGGGACAGTGTCCAAGCATGAGCACTGGTCTTGGGTTTAGAGGTTTCACATCGAAGACTCTGAAGCGGAGAGAAAACTATCTTTGTGAAAGAAGCACCAAAAGGAAAGGAAGAAAAGAAACCTGAAGAAATCAAATCTACTGCAACAAAAGTGGAAACCAAGGAGGATGTTTCAAGAAAACGTGGTAATGGCTGTCACTTTTGTGGTAAGATTGGACATACTGTTGCTTTCTGTTACTCTTGGAGAAACCAGATTGAGCGAGCTTGGAGGATGAACCTTTGTTATGTGGAACCCAGAAGGTATGGACATGTATGGATAGCTAAGAAGGATCTGTATCCTAAGTTTACGAAAGATGTGTCACACGAGCATACAAATGTGTCATACATTCGAAATACTGAGCTTGAAGAACCAGTTCGATGGCCTAGGAGGTATTGATAGTTTGATTGTCAAACAAGTATCATGAAATTTTCACAGATTTTTCACTCAAGCAGGGGGAGATGATACTTGATTCAGGGGGAGTTTGAAATTTACTTTGATGTGATGTTTGATGCATATGGTGCATTGAGGCTAGTGAGCTTGAGTTGTAAAACTCAGTGAAAAAGGGGGAGAATGTAAGCTCAAGAATTTGGAGCTTGATAAGTTGCTGCAATGGTAGAGCTCTGGTTCGTGTCATGTGTTAAATATGGAAAGTAATGTGTGACATACGCTTTGGAGAATAAAAAGGAAACATCAAGATATGGTGATATAAGATATTTCCATATACTTGGATGACGAAATAAACATTAAAGGAACATTATTAGATCACAAATTGGAAGATTTGGTGATGCTAAAATATAGAAAATAATATATTAGATAATAGAAAAAGATTATTGAATATATATCTAGGGTTTTTCTAAAACTAATGTCAGAGTTTTTAACGTTGTAATTCTCACAGAAACACAAATACGGCTTTGGAGTTTCAGAACGTGAGTGATTTGTAGAGGTGATCAACAGGGGTTGGTTCACTCATAAGGATAGATTAAGAATTGATCCGTGTCAAGCCGTGTGTGGTGTTGAGTAATTCGGATTTGACAAGTTTGTGTAAAAGATTGTTTGAGTGATTCTTAATAAAGAGAAAGTTGGTCTCTAACCCCTTGTGTTCTTATTGGTTTCGCCTGTATCTCGAACTTTCAGAAGAGTAGAAGAGTGGTGGATCTTGCAAGAGAAAGTGGCTAAGGTTGAATTGACTACTCATAGGCGTCACTTGGATGTTGTGGTGGCTTGTGAGGATGACAATGACAGCGACGTTGACATCCCTCTCGTATCAGTCTACTACGCCTGATTACAATTTAAACATCCCCCAAAAGTCTTCATTATACTACAAAAGACTGAAACAACTCAAAAGGATACGTGAGCTGAGAAGTTGGGTTTGAGAGTTAAGAGAGAAACAGAGTTTTTGGTGTCTCGTTTGAAATAGTTGAGTACTTAAATTCGAATATATAGTTATTGTAACATTAACTACAAAGATTACATTTCACAAGCCCATTCTCTGCATCTCGTCCACATATTACCATTATTTATCATGATTATCAGCAATCAATCTTGTATATACTTAGGCTGATTACTTTTCACATTCCATGTTTGTTAGAAATGGTTAATTATACCGTTCAACCACTTTGACTTATACCATGAGACCTGGTGATATGTTGATTGAAGCAGCAGAAACACTTAATAATCCTATATATATATTTATGAAAATAATAAAATCGAGGTCTAGCATAGCTAGAAAAGAAAACCAAACTGTGTATACAGTGGCAAATAAAGTGATCCACAGTATTCACCAGGAGAATTTGCTCTACATGTCGGCCACAGATGGTACGGATCCAATGTCGATAGAGAATCTAATGCACGTTAACTCCTTATTATGCGGATCAAGCATCTTCATTTGTAGCGAGTACGAACCCTGGAAGATAGATAAGATAACAGAACGTGTCATTTACCAGTTTTATTGGACCTTCAAAACTGTACCAGATTTCGGACAGTAATATGCAACGTTCAGACACATCCAAACTAGTCATGTTATGTCTCTTAATTATGTATTTCTCAAAAAAATACGAAAAACTTACAGAAGGAGTATAGGCAGGAAGAACTTGAGAGTGTGCAACCAAGAAGTCTCCGGTTTCTACAGGACAAGCAGTCTCAGTGCAAAGGTCATGCGTCTCAGAGTGAACGTGCCATCCAAAGTACGAAACTTCAATCACCAGCTTCCCACCCGAGATCCCACGGCCTTTATAAGAACACACACACATCACCCATAAGATGAATCCAAATAGAAACCAATAAGAACCAAGACACATGACTGGCGCAACCCTCAGAAGCAATCACATTGTGTCTTTCTAACGGTTATTATACACCAACAAAAAACGAAACTGCTTTGTATCATTGGCACAGTTAAAGAGAAGTAAAGTGAAGAGGCAACCTGTGTTGGCAGAGATGGTGAAGGTAGCTGGCTCGCCTCGAGCTATAGGATAAGGCGATATATAAACCTCTTTCACTTTTACCTCGTACTCTGCATTCTCCTCTGTAGCCAAAGATACATGACGAACTCAGAGCACAGTCGAGAAAGGAAGAGACAGGGAGGGTCAAACGTTACCACAGTATTGGACGTCGGCGGCTCGAACAATCGTTATTACAAAGAGGAGAAAAACGGCAACTCTCGACATCTTTGATGGAATCTCGGAAGCTGCCTATAAGGGTTTCAGGTGGTGATCAATCAAATACAGAGTAGAGCGCCGAATCTTGTTATCTTTATATACTCCATTAGTGTAGGCGAGATCTGGACCGTTATTTTAGCTAGGTCAATTGTTTCTGAATAGTAAAAACGGACGGATAGATTTCGTTCAGAAAGTTTTGTTGTGTGGACGAGACCACCAGATTAACCCTCATAACGAACTATTTAGGTAATTTTCTTTTTGGCGAAAAGAATAGTATTAATATTACAAACTTTTTCATATTATTATATTGTTACAAATATTGGTTTGACACCGTTGTAGGATTTGCAAATTTCACCTGTATGGTGTACTTTTCTTCTTACAAAAAAAAGTTTTTATATGGAGAACTAAAATGGTATATGAATAATATATATTTTCACAAAAAAAAACAATATTATAATCTCGAATAGACTAGCATTACCAAACGGTCTCAAGAATAACTCACTAAAATTGTTTGTATAAGCAAGCAAATAACACCCGTAAAATTTACAGCTTGAAGATAAATATACTATATATAAATGTCAACAAGAATCAAAATATATTAAAAAAGAAAAGAAAGAAAGAAAGAAAGGGGACGAATGTCAAATATCCATCGGCCGGCGGGACAAGGTAACAACGTCGTCGGCGACAGGTGTCATCGCTGGAGACAGCAACGGAGACGTACGACACACGGGACACGTAGGATGAAGCTTGAGCCAAGGGTCAACACACTTGTCGTGGAACAAATGCTTACAATCCGGCAAAACCCTGATCATATCTGTCTTCTTGTAATCCGCAAGACATATAGAACAACACGACGTCGCAGTGGAATCCTTCTGCAAGCTATAACTCACACGAGCCTCTTCGTAAGGAAGCTTAGGGAAACTCTTGATTTCTTCATCGTTTAGTCCCAAGATTTCGACCACCACGGTGTCGTTTTGATCATCGCCGCCGTCGAAGTGAAACCGTTCTTCGCCAGGTAGCGAAGTTACGTTGACCTGTCTTTGCCTGCGTCTTGTCCTCGGAGTGGTCGTGGGAGAGGCAGAGATATGGGTTCTAGTGCAATAATAAGAAGCGAGGGTGATTGTGGTGATGAGGAGAAGTATACCAATGGAGACACCTAGCCCGTAAGCGAAGCCACCGATCCTGTCGGTGGCTGGTATCCACCGGTCGGAGTCAGGCTGCACTACCGCGGTATTCATCGCGGCCATTGGATTTTAATACTTTTTGTGTGTGTTTTTGAATGATGAGAATACGAGAAAATGAGAGAATGTTTGTTTCTGGTCATCACGTTGATGAAGTTCGAGAGTCAACGTATAGATATAAGCCATGTCATATAGATTTTTCTTGGTATGATGGCTTCACATCTGATAACAAATACTAGTGGCGTTAAATAACTTTATATATGTATATATATACAGATATTTGTTAGACGTTAATCATCAATCATTTGAAATACGTTTGATGCCAGCGTTGCTTAAGTGATGATTTTTCTTTTCTTATTTACAAAAATAGGATTACGTAAAAGTTCAGAAAAGTTTATATATAAGTGAAGCAAAAGCAATATCTTAATCAAGCTGGCCTAGATGCAAATTCAAGTCTAAGCAGACGGTATTTATAATATAATCAAATCGCCTTCGTTTTTTTTTTCTTTCTACAACATGCGACTTTGCATGTCTTAGTCATAGCCGTCTCTCATGTTTTCTAACACTTGATTCTACAATATATTAATATTGCTTGTAATGATAGAGATTATTTGACTTTTTCTTGTTATCTGGCAAAAATTATTAGCCTAAGTTTAGATAATCCCTCGTTGCAGTAGAGAGCTGGAGCCTGGAGTCGTGATTTTATTACTCCATCTTAGCGTACGAATGTAGGATGAGGGACTCTTACTAAATTTGTCCCACAAAACTCGTGTCCAGCCTCTAGGATACTTTCATGGGGTTTCTTGATCAAAATTGAGCCACGGCATGATGAGTACCTGAATGAGATAACGTTTTTAATTGTCTTTGGCTGCTTATTCTCATCACTTTTGAGTTTTGATGCACTGATGGTGGCAGAAAACTGGCAATTTTAGTAGTGGTTGTAGTTAAAATCCACTAGGTGGTTTCTGGCTCACTGTACATAAATAATTTTGTAAAATAGTCTTATATAAAATGAAAACTTAAGTTATCAATATTTAAACTTTTGATTTACCAATCTTTCAAAAATTCTATATTAATTTTTTACTTATGATATTTTCTGATAAACCAATTTTAATGTATTGTATCGCATTTAAATTCAAATAAATTTAAAAATTAAAAACTTGATAATCACATATTTATGCTGATTAATGGATTTAAGAATGTTTTAAAATATTTAACTTTCTAAAGCTTTTGAATTTTAATTAAATTGATTTTACTTTTGTATTTGTTAAGCTGCACTATCATTTTATTTTGAAATTACATTTAATTTAGGAAATTGATTAATTTTTATATCAATTTGGTGTAGAATTTTTTATACTTGCATTTATATTGTTTTCAAATTTAATATATATAATTTAAATATATAGTGTTGGGCCCAAATTATGATTCAGCCCGAAGAATTTGTACATGTAAGGTCGGAGTCGATGGTCGTGAGTCTCGTGACATTTGATCTTCAACCTCGAAAAAGAAAGACGTGGAATAGAAAATCAGAATTTTTCTGCTTCGTTGACACATGCCGATGGATATCCAGGAAGTTGCTATATTCACAAAGAAGAGAATCTGGCAAATTAACATTTCAGATCGTTAGCAGCACCGACATCGCGGCAACATCGGCAATAATACTTGCCCTGGACTACTACTGTTACTTCGGGATCGAATATCTCAGATAAAAAAACTTAGACAAAAAGGAAGTGAAGAGAATCCCAAATTCTGGCCAGCAAATGAGCAAGGGAATGAGAAAATATCGAGACGAAATGGGGAAACTCAAAAACCCCAACTTTCAAATATAAGCCAATAAAAATCCAACTCATTAATGAGCTATTTAAATATCAAATTGTTTAACTTTTCCCATTTAAATCACAAACTTTATTTGACCGAGCCAATTTAAACACCTCAAAAGTCAACAGTTAAAAACATGTTAACACCGTACCTACTAAAACTATGTCATTTTGAGTAACATAAACTCCCTCTTCAAAGGCATGATCAATGGGTTGAACTCTGTTAACAATCAATGGCATGATCATTAGAAACACTTCAATATCTTTCTCTCTCTATAGTTCTTGTTAGCTTTACCAATTTCTTTTAGTATGTAATGAAATGATAAACTTGAAGATAAACGATTCCCTTTGCTTCGCTAGATAAGCTTGAGCTATATATATATATATATATATATATGTATATATATATATATGTATAAGTTGATATACAAAGGCAAGAAAAACTGGAGTCAATGGCTAAAGAAAAGATGAAGCTTACTCGGATCGAGAATCAAAGGGCAAGAAACACCGCTTTCAAGAGGAGGACGCAAGGGTTGATAAAAAAGCTAAAGAGCTGACCATCTTGTGTGGTTTAGATGCTTGTTTGACTTTTTCAACCTTGATGATGCTAAGTTGGTGGCGTGGCCGTCTAAGGAGGTGGCTGAATCTCTCATGGACCGTTTTACTCGTTGCCAAGCTACGAGAGGAACATGAAGGCAGAGACTCAAGAGTCATTCCTCAAGACCAATATCAAAAGATTCAGAAGAAACTAGCCGATTGCCGGGTAAGCGTTGCTGAGTTGGAGATGGAACATCTCATGTTCGACCTCGAAAACGGGCGCAGCCTTGATGATTTCTCCCAATCCGAGATTGAGAGTTTGAGATCATATACAAAGAAGAGAATCTGGCAAATTAACATTTCAGCATCGTTAGACACAGAAGACCGACGCGGCAACACGTCAACACGTGATACCCTGACTACTATCGTGAAGTTACTTCGTGGGATCGAATATCTCGTATAAAAAACTTAGACAAAAGGAAGTGAAGAGAATCCCAAATTCTGGCCAGCAAATGAGCAAGGGAATGAGAAAATATCGAGACGTGAAATGGGGAAAACTGCCAAAAAAAACCCCAACTTTCACATATAAGCCAATAAAAGCTCCAACTCATTAATGAGCTATTTAAATCTCAAATTGTTTAACTCTTCCCATTTAAATCACAAACTTTATTTGACCGAGCCAATTTAAACACATCAAAAGTCAACAGTTAAAAACATGTTAACACCGTACCTACTAAAACTATGTCATTTTTGAGTAACATAAACTCCCTCTTCAAAGGCATGATCAATGGGTTGAACTCTGTTAACAGTCAATGGCATGATCATTAGAAACACTTCAATATCTTTCTCTTCTCTATAGTTCTTGTTAGCTTTACCAATTTCTTTTAGTATGTAATGAAATGATATACTTGAAGATAAACGATTCCCTTTCAGCTCTTGCGACAAAAATACATTAAGTAGAAAGATTCTTCTCCTCTGCCTAAAAACTGAAATATATAAGGGGTACAAAGTACTCCTACCAAGTAAATATATCCAAATAGCACGTTGAATTGATAGACTATATGTATAGGTGGTCAACACTAGCAGCTCGTCTACTAAAAATGATGATAACTAAATAAAAACCATTGGATTACTCATATTCGTAAGACTTGTAAAGAGTGGGATCGACCCTGTTACTCCCCGCGTCTTGATCTTCTTGATTTCTCCACACTTTTAGCCACACTTTCCAATCAATAGAACTTAGCATCAGTTGCATAACTTACATCTAAAAGGTCGTCTTTGTTTAGTCCTGATGTGTTGATGTTAACCTCTCTACTCGTGCCCCCTTCAACAAGAAATTCTAAACCCTAATCCAGTTTGGCGTGTGATTTTGATCACAAGCTTCAACTCAACCACAAGCCGAGAAGCCGACAGCACAGCCTAAACAAACAACGAAACTGCATCTTTAAACTTTTGGACGCAAGACTCGATGGTTGTTTATTACCTCTGTCAGAGAGTTTGGACTAAGAATCACTCGTGTCGACGCCAACGTGAAGAGATGCTCCCTATGAACGTGGAAGAAGACTTTTCTTGTTTAGCAAGTAAACAAATTAAATATTTATTATTTGGTTTTCGCCTAGTGGATCTTCGTTTCAACCTCTGCGTTGACCTTCTTGTATCCTATCACAATTCAAGTAGTGTCTTCGATTTAAGTTTCCAGGAAAATTTCATGTCGACAACGTAACTGAGTAAAAAGATTGTAGTTTTCGATTTGGGAATTTCGGAGAATAAGATATGGCAGTTGGGGAATTGAGGGGAGTTTATGTTAGGCAAAAGCGATACAGTTTTAGTAGGTAACTGTTAACATGTTTTAACTGCTGACTTTTGAGGTGTTTAAATTAGCTCAGTCAAATAAAGTTTGTGATTTAAATAGAAAAAGTTAAACAATTTGAGATTTAAATAGCTCATTAGTGAGTTGGAGTTTTTATTGGCTTAGATTTGAAAGTTAAGGATTTTTTTGGCAGTTTTCCACGTGAAATGGCATAAATATGTATAAAAAGGAAGGGAGGACGAGAAAAGAAGCACATTCACACTTGTATATGCACACATACACAATTCGACCTCAGCTCTTTCGTCAAAAACATCGACTTTGTTTTACCTTTTTTGCTTTAACTAGTTTTAGTTTTGTTTATATGTATTGATCTTGCAACACAGTCATTATCAGTACACAATCCATTTTTATCAACATTAGCTTGATTTTCTAAAGATTTTGTGTCCATAAGTTTTTAATTTTTAATTTTCAAATACAAACACTACCAAAATTTTAATGTGAGTTTTAGGATCCACATATAATAGTATATCTAATTGTTATTATCTCATTTTAAGAATCTAACAGAAAAATCAAAAATTAAATATTTAAAATTATACGTGTCATAATAAAAAAATATCACGTTACATTGTTCAAAAGAATGAATGTAGTGATGATACGTAAGCAAAATTTTAAAAATTATTTGTAAGGTATATTGATGAAAAGTCCAGACTACTAATGTTTGCTAGCTTTTCAAAAGAAATTTCATTTACCATTTTATGTCATACCATTACCACACGTCTACGTGTAATGAATGTACTCTTGCCATTGCATATGTATATATATACAGATATTTGTTAGACGTTAATCATCAATCATTTGAAATACGTTTGATGCCAGCGTTGCTTAAGTGATGATTTTTCTTTTCTTATTTACAAAAATAGGATTACGTAAAAGTTCAGAAAAGTTTATATATAAGTGAAGCAAAAGCAATATCTTAATCAAGCTGGCCTAGATGCAAATTCAAGTCTAAGCAGACGGTATTTATAATATAATCAAATCGCCTTCGTTTTTTTTTTCTTTCTACAACATGCGACTTTGCATGTCTTAGTCATAGCCGTCTCTCATGTTTTCTAACACTTGATTCTACAATATATTAATATTGCTTGTAATGATAGAGATTATTTGACTTTTTCTTGTTATCTGGCAAAAATTATTAGCCTAAGTTTAGATAATCCCTCGTTGCAGTAGAGAGCTGGAGCCTGGAGTCGTGATTTTATTACTCCATCTTAGCGTACGAATGTAGGATGAGGGACTCTTACTAAATTTGTCCCACAAAACTCGTGTCCAGCCTCTAGGATACTTTCATGGGGTTTCTTGATCAAAATTGAGCCACGGCATGATGAGTACCTGAATGAGATAACGTTTTTAATTGTCTTTGGCTGCTTATTCTCATCACTTTTGAGTTTTGATGCACTGATGGTGGCAGAAAACTGGCAATTTTAGTAGTGGTTGTAGTTAAAATCCACTAGGTGGTTTCTGGCTCACTGTACATAAATAATTTTGTAAAATAGTCTTATATAAAATGAAAACTTAAGTTATCAATATTTAAACTTTTGATTTACCAATCTTTCAAAAATTCTATATTAATTTTTACTTATGATATTTTCTGATAAACCAATTTTAATGTATTGTATCAGATTTAAATTCAAATAAATTTAAAATTAAAAACTTGATAATCACATATTTATGCTGATTAATGGATTTAAGAATGTTTTAAAATATTTAACTTTCTAAAGCTTTTGAATTTTAATTAAATTGATTTTACTTTTGTATTTGTTAAGCTGCACTATCATTTTATTTTGAAATTACATTTAATTTAGGAAATTGATTAATTTTTATATCAATTTGGTGTAGAATTTTTTATACTTGCATTTATATTGTTTTCAAATTTAATATATATAATTTAAATATATAGTGTTGGGCCCAAATTATGATTCAGCCCGAAGAATTTGTACATGTAAGGTCGGAGTCGATGGTCGTGAGTCTCGTGACATTTGATCTTCAACCTCGAAAAAGAAAGACGTGGAATAGAAAATCAGAATTTTTCTGCTTCGTTGACACATGCCGATGGATATCCAGGAAGTTGCTATATTCACAAAGAAGAGAATCTGGCAAATTAACATTTCAGCATCGTTAGACACAGAAGACCGACGCGGCAACACGGCAACATGTCGCCAATACGACTGGCCCTGGACTACTACTGTGAAGTTACTTCTGTGGGATCAGAATATCTCTGTATAAAAAAAAACTTAGACAAAAAGGAAGTGAAGAGAATCCCGAAATT
The DNA here is from genome assembly GCA_016771965.1 of Brassica carinata. Lineage (NCBI taxonomy): Eukaryota > Viridiplantae > Streptophyta > Magnoliopsida > Brassicales > Brassicaceae > Brassica > Brassica carinata. The sequence goes on along the minus strand of CM028691.1, from coordinate 1,353,985 downwards.
CTGGCCAGCAAATGAGCAAGGGAATGAGAAAATATCAGAGACGTGAAATGGGGAAAACTGCCAAAAAAAACCCCAACTTTCAAATATAAGCCAATAAAAAATCCAACTCATTAATGAGCTATTTAAATATCAAATTGTTTAACTTTTCCCATTTAAATCACAAACTTTATTTGACCGAGCCAATTTAAACACCTCAAAAGTCAATGCTAAAAACATGTTAACACCGTTACCTACTAAAACTATGTCATTTTTGAGTAACATAAACTCCCCTCTTCAAAGGCATGATCAATGGGTTGAACTCTGTTAACAGTCAATGGCATGATCATTAGAAACACTTCAATATCTTTCTCTCTTCTCTATAGTTCTTGTTAGCTTTACCAATTTCTTTTAGTATGTAATGAAATGATAAACTTGAAGATAAACGATTCCCTTTGCTTCGCTAGATAAGCTTGAGCTATATATATATATATATATATATATATATATATATATATATATATATATATATATATATATATATATATATATATATATATATATATATATATATATATATATATATATATATATATATATATATATATATATATTTTTCAGCTCTTGCGACAAAAAACATTAAGTAGAAAGATTCTTCTCCTTTGCCTAAAAACTGAAATATATAAGGGGTACAAAGTACTCCTACCAAGTAAATATATCCAAATAGCATGTTGAATTGATAGACTATATGTATAGGTGGTCAACACTAGCAGCTCGTCTACTAGAAATGATGATAACTAAATAAAAACCATTGGATTACTCATATTCGTAAGACTTGTAAAGAGCGGGATCGACCCTGTTACTCCCCGCGTCTTGATCTTCTTGATTTCTCCACACTTTTAGCCACACTTTCCAATCAATAGAACTTAGCATCAGTTGCATAACTTACATCTAAAAGGTCGTCTTTGTTTAGTCCTGATGTGTTGATGTTAACCTCTCTACTCGTGCCCCCTTCAACAAGAAATTCTAAACCCTAATCCAGTTTACGCGTGTGATTTTGATCACAAGCTCCGAACTCAACCACAAGCCGAGAGAAGCCGACAGCACAGCCTAAACAAACAACGAAACTGCATCTTTAAACTTTTGGACGCAAGACTCGATGGTTGTTTATTACCTCTCGCCGAGAGTTTGGACTAAGAATCACTGCGGTCGACGCCAACGGAAGAGATGCTCCCTATGAACGTGGAAGAAGACTTTTCTTGTTTAGCAAGTAAACAAATTAAATATTTATTATTTGGTTTTCTTGGCCTAGTGGATCTTCTCGCTTCAACCTCTGCTGACCTTCTTGTATCCTATCACAATTCAAGTAGTGTCTTCGATTTAAGTTTCCAGAAAATTTCATGTCGACAACGTAACTGAGTAAAAAGATTGTAGTTTTCGATTTGGGAATTTCGAGAATAAGATATGGCAGTTGGGGAATTGAGGGGAGTTTATGTTAGGCAAAAGCGATACAGTTTTAGTAGGTAACGGTGTTAACATGTTTTTAACTGTTGACTTTTGAGGTGTTTAAATTAGCTCAGTCAAATAAAGTTTGTGATTTAAATAGAAAAAGTTAAACAATTTGAGATTTAAATAGCTCATTAGTGAGTTGGAGTTTTTATTGGCTTAGATTTGAAAGTTAAGGATTTTTTTGGCAGTTTTCCCACGTGAAATGGCATAAATATGTATAAAAAGGAAGGGAGGACGAGAAAAGAAGCACATTCACACTTGTATATGCACACATACACAATTCGACCTCAGCTCTTTCGTCAAAAACATCGACTTTGTTTTACCTTTTGCTTTAACTAGTTTTAGTTTTGTTTATATGTATTGATCTTGCAACACAGTCATTATCAGTACACAATCCATTTTATCAACATTAGCTTGATTTTCTAAAGATTTTGTGTCCATAAGTTTTTAATTTTTAATTTTCAAATACAAACACTACCAAAATTTTAATGTGAGTTTTAGGATCCACATATAATAGTATATCTAATTGTTATTATCTCATTTTAAGAATCTAACAGAAAAATCAAAAATTAAATATTTATTATTTGGTTTTCGCCTAGTGGATCTTCTCGTTTCAACCTCTGCGTTGACCTTCTTGTATCCTATCACAATTCAAGTAGTGTCTTCGATTTAAGTTTCCAGGAAAATTTCATGTCGACAACGTAACTGAGTAAAAAGATTGTAGTTTTCGATTTGGGAATTTCGGAGAATAAGATATGGCAGTTGGGGAATTGAGGGGAGTTTATGTTAGGCAAAAGCGATACAGTTTTAGTAGGTAACGGTGTTAACATGTTTTTAACTGTTGACTTTTGAGGTGTTTAAATTAGCTCAGTCAAATAAAGTTTGTGATTTAAATAGAAAAAGTTAAACAATTTGAGATTTAAATAGCTCATTAGTGAGTTGGAGTTTTTATTGGCTTAGATTTGAAAGTTAAGGATTTTTTTGGCAGTTTTCCCACGTGAAATGGCATAAATATGTATAAAAAGGAAGGGAGGACGAGAAAAGAAGCACATTCACACTTGTATATGCACACATACACAATTCGACCTCAGCTCTTTCGTCAAAAACATCGACTTTGTTTTACCTTTTTTGCTTTAACTAGTTTTAGTTTTGTTTATATGTATTGATCTTGCAACACAGTCATTATCAGTACACAATCCATTTTTATCAACATTAGCTTGATTTTCTAAAGATTTTGTGTCCATAAGTTTTTAATTTTTTAATTTTCAAATACAAACACTACCAAAATTTTAATGTGAGTTTTAGGATCCACATATAATAGTATATCTAATTGTTATTATCTCATTTTAAGAATCTAACAGAAAAATCAAAAATTAAATATTTAAAATTATACGTGTCATAATAAAAAAATATCACGTTACATTGTTCAAAAGAATGAATGTAGTGATGATACGTAAGCAAAATTTTAAAAATTATTTGTAAGGTATATTGATGAAAAGTCCAGACTACTAATGTTTGCTAGCTTTTCAAAAGAAATTTCATTTACCATTTTATGTCATACCATTACCACACGTCTACGTGTAATGAATGTACTCTTGCCATTGCATATGTATATATATATAACTTTTGCTTTGTTTTATAAAGAAATAAGTAGTATTTATACTAAGATTTTATTCTTTTGCTTTGTTTTATAAAGAAATAAGTAATATTTATAAGATTTATTCCTTTTTAGAATATATATAATCTTCAAAAGTGTGAAATATCACATACAATAATATTTTACTTTATTTGCTATGTGTTTGAGGTTTGGGCTTTATATATAAGCTGTAGTATATATATATATATGTATAAGTTGATATGCAAGGGCAAGAAAGACTTGAGTCAATGGCAAAAGAAAAGATGAAGCTTACTCGGATCGCGAATCCAAGGGCAAGAAAAAACGCTTACAATAGGAGGGTGCAAGGGTTGATAAAAAAAGCTAAAGAGCTGACCATCTTGTGTGGTTCAGATGCTTGTTTGACTTT